>SDVV010024984.1:0-12499 GCA_016164225.1 Gammarus roeselii
AAGAGGCTCACGTTACAGTCAAATGTCTGACTACAGGTCACATCGGCCGCTGCACACTGCCTTTATATCCCGTTTATGATCATCGACGGGTCAAGGACCCCCGTGACCAAGAGGCTCACGTTACAGTCAAATGTCTGACTACAGGTCACATCGGCCGCTGCACACTGCCTTTATATCTCGTTTATCATCATCGACGGGTCAAGGACCCCCGTGACCAAGAGGCTCACGTTACAGTCAAATGTCTGACTACAGGTCACATCGGCCGCTGCACACTGCCTTTATATCTCGTTTATCATCATCGACGGGTCAAGGACCCCCGTGACCAAGAGGCTCACGTTACAGTCAAATGTCTGACTACAGGTCACATCGGCCGCTGCACACTGCCTTTATATCTCGTTTATCATCATCGACGGATCAAGGACCCACGTGACCAAGAGGCTCACGTTACAGTCAAATGTCTGACTACAGGTCACATCGGCCGCTGCACACTGCCGACTGATTAATTGAGGCGCAGTTTGGGAAATGTTTGAACTCGTTTGAGTTTGGATAAAACATGTTCATGGTTGGCAGTCTATTCAACATCTGTGATGCGGTCAATAGTTTGGGCATTAAATATTTACTCAAGTGAGCTAATTGAACAATAATTATGGATCTTCTTTTGAGATGTAATTCAATTTCATTGGACTCTTGATGTTCACAGTCCGACAATAAATAGGTAGCCCTATATTAGTGTAACTTATTAGTTAGGATACACTAAATTAGTGTATCATATTAGTTAAGTAAAACAATATTCGTTTTACTGATTGGTTAAGTTACGCAATATTTGTGTTACCTATAAATTGAGTTTGAAAATATAAGTGAACTTTTTAGTTGAGTGACCCTATAGCAAAGGGACGTTTTTCGTGTGGCCAACCCGGAATAGAAATGAAGTACTGGTTCCAAATTCGTGAAAGAGTAACCCAATGGTAGCGAGTCCGAGATGTATATTTCCTTTTCGGTTCCTTGGATGATGAAATTCACATGAGCAATAAAATTGCAAATGATTACTCAGGATTATTAGTGAAATCCAAATATTAATTTTGAGGATATTGTCATCTTGTCACTAAAGAATTAGAATTTTAATGTTCATTGCATGAACATTGCTGAATACCGCCGGAAAATAATCCCAAATTCGATGCTCCATTGACAAATGCTATGTTATTTTTTCCTTAAAAATGTAGATTGTTGAACATTTCCTTCCACGTGCACTGAAATACTCCAATCCGCTGAGCCCTTCAAACATTGGTTGCCTTCTACTGCATTATCATGAAAATTTCCTCTGCTCCTACGCTTTATTTATTCACAATATTATTCATTTCTGGTCACTCATGTTATGTAATCTGTTGGTCATGATCTTTTTACTATGCACAGATTTATTGTCTGTCTACGAGCCTTCTTATATTTTTATTATACAATAGCAAATGAATGTAATCAAATTTTCTTAATAATACTCATGGCGTGGTCACGGTTCTATTTCATGGTCTCTTTTGCTTGTGATCTTTATTTATGTTCATTCTGATTCCTCGGATTTATTGCCGGTGATGGCACCACGTCAGTTTCTCTTTCAAATATAGAAATAAATATACACAACTAATTTGTATCTGTAACAAAATGGATAACATCCTCATACAAACGTAATATTGATGTTCCCATGTTATGAATGGGATACACTAATATTAGAGAAGTGGATTACTTCGAGCTTCTCGGTCTGTATCTCGACCGTCATCTGACATTCGAATAACATGTAGAATATATTTCACCTAAATTAAGCAAATCAGTTGGAATTCTGTATAAATTACAAAATTTTATTCCGGCTGAAGTGCTCAGAATAATTTATATTTACTAGTTCAACCCTACATACACTATTGAATTGGAGCGGCGTTTGCAAGCCAGAACAATGTAACTGATAAAATGGGGGTCGTGCAACAGAAATCATGCTGAACTACAAATAACCTTTCTTATAGAAGACACACGAGTATTTATTTAAAATTTAGGATTATTCTTAAAATTACGGACCATTATAGCTTCCAAATACTAGTCGATATATGTGAAACTATTCATCATGGCCATGATCGGCATCTACTCGGACAATTGCAGCACCATTCTAGCGCAAATTCAATATCAACAAGAAATAAAGAGTTATATCATATAACAAAATATAATAATGCTGAATCTGGATATTACTTTAACAATGAGTGTGTCAAGTTAAGGAATCCCTTTTCTAACATTTTCAATTGCTTAACTTTGTTATTTACATATAAATCCTAAGTCAAGCAACACATTGTCTTTCAATATTGATACAGTTGGCTATTACTATACCATATCGTGTTGATGATGTATCATATTATCGATGTTTGAGTTTTCCTTCAATAGTAGATGTTCTAATGCAGTACTTTGATATACTAATATAAGTTAGGTCACTGTTAAGATAGGTTAAGATCTAGTTAGGTCACTGTTAAGATAGGTTAAGATCTAGTTAGGTTACTAGTTAAGCATTTTCCTTGTTCGGGACAACTTTCTGTTTCTGTGCTTTAACTTTGTTCATGATCTTTCCTTCACATTTAATCATGTTCATATTCTGACCGTTTGATGTCCATGTCCATCATGTTCATATTCTGACCGTTTGATGTCCATTTGCAGTAAACAAAAACAGTAAACAATCGTAGTAATGTCGTTTCCAAGTCTCTACAATACCTCTTACCACCCTTCAGTAATATAAACAAGTGTTCCAAACACTTTGTTCTTCACACTTGTTACCTCCTGCGTCAAGCCTCCATTAGCCACTCTTCTTCTTCGGTCTGTCCCGGTGTAACCAGGAAGGAACTCGCTCACAATAAGAGGGCTGTATTGGAGCGATCTACAGTGGCTAGTGGCAGACCTGGTAATACTAGCCAGTCCATTGATTCACCAGTTGCCTCTTTCATGGTGAGGTAATTACAGTAGAAACAGCAATGCGGCTTTGTTTCAGTCATGCAAGCTATTTATTTCGCAGTTTACGAATAGTTGAAACATTTTTTTACATAACACACATAGATAATGAACAAGTAACCTTAGCAGTATTTGCTGCCATTCCTGTTGATATCACTGTTGCCCTTGCTGCTACTCCTGTTGTTCTCACTACTGCCATTGCTGCTACTCCTGTTACTCTCACTGCTGTCATAATTGCGGCTGACCGACTTTACAAGATAATTGCCTCGACGGCACCTTCTATGCTAATGCAATACAAGGACGCCTATTTTTGAAAAATAATTCATCAGCGGGTGGAAGCGTGTTCAGAGGATACTTTCTGTCGGTGTTGTACATTTATCAGTTTTTGGCCTTGTTTGTGACGTGCGATTATTCATTCTCTTGAGACGAGTGGCCTATAGAATTCAATAAATAACATATAATTAATCCAATTTGTCATTCTACGTAAATAATTTGTTCAGTCACGCGCAGAGTTGAGTTGGAGGGGTGACGGTAGTTAGGATTGTAATCAGTGATGTTATGGACCAACTCTTTCTACGTATTTAGGTACTTCGAGAACTCGTATTTTTAGTCTAGAGTATATCCCTGTTAATGAACTTGATATAAATGGGTGCACCATCTGAAGTCACTTATTTTGTTTCCCACTTGGCCTTCGATTCTTTTTTCTCTGCAGTGAAACTTGTCCTGCACGATCAAACAATCTGAACAGGGTTTGATGGTCAATGTTTGTCATAGAGAAAATATCTACCCGCTGCCTATTGGTGATTAAAATATATGGAATTTCAGATAGTAGTAAATTCCTTGAGGAGTAACTTAGGAGCAGCAATAGTCTCCAAGCCTTCGTCATGGAGGCGACAGTCAGAAAAGGGACCATTTGCAGACACTATTTGTGAGTCGTCCAGTTCAGAGGATAGCAATGGAAGCAAGGGTTACTGTCGACGTCGTGTGCACTTTACATAAAGCGTAAATTCTAGTAAAATGATACGCCTGCTTGACCAGTGTTTTAATTTGACGATAATGTAAGCTTTTAATTTTCGTATGAGTTTATTCCGTGTGATTTTCGTACAAGGGTGCAGGTGATGACAAAGCGATGTTTCTACTTTTTTGAGCAGATAATGATAGTTTTGTGTTGGTTCATCTGTTGTGCTGGAGTACACTTAAGCGCCGGGAATCTATTGTTTACAAATTTCAATGGAACGGATATTGACCAGAGAAGTTTTCCAGACTTAGTTCTAAGGAGCGCTCGTGGTACGAAGGTAGAGTATATGATCCCTAAACGTGTCTTGTGAAGGAATAAGATAGGGCTTAATAGAGTTACTTTAGGCGGGACAAGGGTTGGCAAGAGTCAGCGGCGGAACGCGGCGACGCGACAGGGACTGATTTTGGCGCGTGAGTCTTCTAACGGGTGGGAGGGGGGTGGGGGGTGGAAAGGGCGGATAGACGGACAGCGTTTGGATTATTCATAAGGTATGTTGATAGGTTATATATATTATTAGATTTTTATATGTTAATAGGTTATATAAATAGTTTGTTTACATATAGGTATTTGCATTTCAACGCTGGTTCTCTGAATGTTTAGGGGTTTGATAACGTACATTTGTAAAATATTTTTATTTATAATAAACCTAACAGTTACCTAATAATTTACATACAGTATTAGTGGTTAAAACGTTGATTATCATATGCATATAAGTGTATCAGGTATGAATTCGCCTAATTTCATGGATTGTTGGGTTTACTTAGCCTAACTGAATGTAACGATCCAAAATTGGCTTGATCGACCATGCACATTCCATTATTGTGTAGGATTTATCTTCTGGGGTATGATATGCGGCACATCATACATAATCAATATCTATTAGGGTAGAATAGAGAATGTTATTTAGCTATTTCTTTACCTCTATACGTTTTTATTGCTTATCATATGAGGATAAGTGTTTCAGGTATGAATTCGCTCAATTTCATGGATTGTTGGGTTTAAATTATCTTAACTGGATGTAACGATCCAAAATATTGGTATGTTTTACCTCTCGACAATGGATTTGGGTCCGGTTGAAAGACAACTTATTTTATGTTTAGTCTGTTCACATTACAGGACTGACCGTCATAAACAACATGAGATTTATCATATATTCTAATACCCAAATCTAATACCTAAACCGATCTCAATGGACAAGTATCCGTTTTTTCGATGAGACAGGGGACATTTCGGTCGAATTTCAGTACCCTTGCGCTCTGTCCTTAGTTACTCTGGCAGTAACTCTTTCCCTCGTTTTCTCTGGCGTTGAGATGTTGTACACAGAAAATAATACAAAAAGTACCATGGTACTGAAACATTCCTTCAGAAGGAGAAAGATCCCGTAATGGATAATTTTACAGAAATGCAAATTATCTGCTCAGGGTGAATAGGATGGTCTTTATCAATGGAAGCATTTCGTTATAATTATCTACAATGATTTGTTTTAGTTTGTGTAAATTGTGCAATATCCAACTCGTGTAGATTTTCGGTCTTCAAGAGTTACACATTTATTAGGTGGGATGGTTAAAACTCGTTGAATTTGTATTGTTTTTGGAGTTTTGATTATTTATATCATACAGTTATAGGATTTTTAGGATATTTTAGGTTTGCATCATCCATGTAGCACACTATTTCAGGCATAATTTGGTCAGTTATTGCACCATTCTTCTTATTTTATCATAACTTGACCGTTTTAGTGTGTTTTCATTCAGTTTTGTATATTCTCTGTACACTTTCAACCTTCGATGCAAGGTATTGGGTAATTTATACAATTATTTGAATATCAGGATATATTAGGTTTGTATCCGTAATGTAGAACATTATTTCAGGTATATAGAATTTGGTTACATATTGTATATTTTTAGTGTTTTATATATCTTCTCACATCCTGTTACAATGCTTGACGTGGATATTATAGATACAGAAGATTTCATTTGTTACAAACTTGGTCTTATTGTTGTTACTTTATTGTATATTTAGTGTAGGACTATACTTAAATGTTTTGGAGGAGTTAGAGAGTCCCCTAGGCCAAAGCTCGTTGTGTTTATGTTTGTTTGTATTAGTAGACCGATATACTATGATGGATACCCTAGTGTATTATATTTTAATGTGAATTAGAGCAGAGTAGTAAATTACGTAGGTTTTTTATTATTGTTGTAAGTTTTTTTCCACGATAATGATAGGAATGTGTTTTTAAGAGGTGTAAATCCGTACTGCATCTGTGTGGAATTTCGTCATTGAACCCAAGCAAATGTTTAGTTTAACGTTTTAGAAGACGATTTACTGGATGGATAGGCCCTAGTGTAAAGGCGGTTTACACTCTTTGGTTGTCATATGGAGCTCATCAAGTTCAACGTGATTTTTGTATGTTCTTGTGGATGTCGGTCTTAACTTCCATGGGTTTGTTAGAGAGGTTATCCGACTAGCTGCTGATCGTTGTAGTGATTTACTCAGGTCGTCAGTGAACAAAAGCCCTTATGGCCACACACTCTTTGAGACTCATGTCAGGCCCATTCTTGACCACTGTACCTGTGTATAGATTCTTGGTTATGTCCAGGATATGACTTTGCTTGACGTTGTTCAGAGATGATGGACTAAACAGATGCATGGTATGTCTGAGGTATTATACCATGACTGGGTGTTACCTCTAAACTTGTTTTATATCAGTGGTAGATTGTTGAGAAGTGACCTAGTAGAGCATTGTAGAGTTGGTTGTTATTACACAGTGGGCTTGGATTTTCTCCTACTAGAGGCATAACATCAGTTAGGTCTAGGGATTTGTTACAGATTTGAACGGATACCGTAGTATTATTACTTTATAATGCGTGAAATCAGTTTTAAATGGCAGATTTTTTCGGTATGACTGTTATGCTGTTGTGTTATTAGTATACGATCTTAGTCATGAACCAGATCACGTGGGATATCGGTGTAGGATTTATCATCTGTATATGTTTTCCTCTGGTTAATTTGGTTCAAGACTGCTGCCCTTAGTACACATTTCAGATAGACGGATACTTTTGGGAGTAGTGTATGCATCATTTCAAAACCTAACCTTGTAACCAAAACTTTGTTTCTAGACTTCAACGAGCTTATACTCGATTTTTTTTTATTATAGTTCTTCATGTTTCATTTCCAACAATTTTGAATTAAAGTCAGATATACATTTGATTTTATCGTACAATTTTACACTTCTTATACATGATATCGTTTTACTACCTCATTTGATATTTCGGTTCTTCTCAAAATTTTCAGGTTCTTCTTCACATGACACCTCCTTGGTATCACTGTCACACGTTTCAATATCACTGCTACTGGCGTCCATTCCACTTAAAGTTTCCTACGTTTTTCCCATAGTTTCATTATTTTCCATTTCGTCTAATGTTTGGGTGTACTCCCCCAATTTCCCCCAATATTCATACGTTCTACGTTTTGATGTTAGTGGCATCGCACTTGCTTTACTGCTCGTCCCCTGTTGAATACTGTCTATCTCATTATTTTGGAAACTCAGGTCTGGTTTATAACGTTCTATCAATACGCCCTTTTCGTCCTTAGAGCTTGTATATTCTCGTACATTTTTAAGATTATCATATTCAAGATAATGCTGACCTCTGAGATATTGCCAGAACCTGAACGTCGATCTTGACTTGCCTAATTTTATCTCCGCACTTCAAATAACACATACCATGTGTTATACATATGGTGAAACATTTCCATATCAAACTAGGTGACATTCTTCTACAACAAAAGCAGACCGTTAACTAATTGAGAATAAATCTGATTCAAATTTTATATATACTTTAACATGAACATACAGTGTTGATGCCGATATAATGTATGGCGTATACACGGTTGATGCCGGCATATGCCGGCATATGTCGGCATATGTAGGCATGTGTTGGCATATGCCGATATAATGTATGGCGTGTACACGGTTGGTACCGGCATAGGCCGGCATATGTCAGCATATGCCGGTATAATGTTGGCGTATTCACGGTTGATATTGGCATATGCCGGTATAGTGTAGGCGTATACATGGTTGATGCCGTCATATTGTAGACATACACACACATTTTGTATGCATATAAAGGATCGGTTAACATCTGAGGCGTTTTTATCTCCTTAGAATAAAATCCCTTGTATTTTTTGTTACAAGATATTTAATGTGGATCAGCTTTATGTCATGTTAGGTTAAAAAATCTAAACATTCTAACCTAACCAACTTAACCAAGAATTATGTGTTATCTTGCGAGATTTCCTGCTTACGTATGATACTTTTTCATCGAGTGGATCAGCTTTACGGCCTGTTATGTTAAAAGAACTAATCATCCTAACCTAACCTAACCTAGTGTATCCAAGAAATTATGTATTTTCTATCGACTTTTCTTGCTTGCATATGATTTTTAGTGTTTTATCATTGATTCATAACAAATATCTCCAATTGACTCTACATTTTGATCTCTCCTTTGCAGTTTTGATACACACTTCCAATTTTGTGTGGCCATAAAAAGCTAGCTGGGCTTATGTTTACTGACGACCTAAGTAAATCACTTCAACGATCAGCAGCTTGTCGGATAACCTCTCTAACAAACCCATGGAACTTAAGATCGACGTCCACAAGAACATATAAAATCACTTTGAACTTGGACGAACTCCAAATGACAACCAAAAAGTGTAAACCACCTCTACACCATGAACCCTCCACCCAGTAAATCGTCTTCTAAAACGTTACACTCTACACTTGCTGGGGTTCAATGACGAAATACCACAAAGATACAGTACGGACTCACACCTCGTAAACATACATTCCTATGATTATCGTGGAAAAATCTTACAACAACAACAACAATAACTATAAAAAATAGTCAAATAAGATGTTGTACTCTGCTATAATTCACATTAAAAATGTATGACACTAGGGTATTTAGTGTAGTAAATCGGTCGACTTACACAAATGGGCATAAACACAACGGGGTTTTGCTTATGGGACACCTCTAACTCCTCCTAAATGTTGTAGAATGGTCCTACAATAAACATACAATAACCTAACAACAAGTCCGAGTTTGTAACAAATGGAATCTTCTATATCTATAATATCCACGTCAAACCTTGCCAAGATGTGAAAAAATATAAAACACTAAAAATTTACAACATGTAAGTAAATTATACCTGAAATAATGTTCTACATTGCAGATACAAACGTATTATTCCGATATTGTATAAATGACCAACAGATTGCATTGAAGATGGGAACTGTACAGAGAACATACAAAACTCAAAGACACATACTAAAACGGTCAAGATATAATAAAAGGAAAAGAATGATGCAATAACCGATCAATTATGCCTGAAATAGTGTGCTACATGGATGATGCAAACCTAAAATATCCTAAAAATTCCTATAATTGTGGGAGATAACTAAAATTCAGGTACTCCTGCTATATAGGGCTTCCAACCGATACTCGCTATACAAAAAATCGAGATAAGACTACCAGAACAGTCTACATTCGCTTGATAACGAAACATTTGGAACATGGAAACACCGAAATATCTGGTTCAAACCTGGATAATGCGTTATGGAGTATACAGAATCTTGTAACGAAGCTGCTGCATCAATCCAAAACAGGGTTAAATTCCCATATCTTTAACTACAGTAACCACGGCTTAATCGTAACAGAATGTCATATATACATATAAAATACCAAAATAATGCAATAACCGACCAAATATGACTGAAATAGTGTGCTACATGGAATTTGCAAATCTAAAATATCCTAAAAAAACATATAACTCTATGAGATAACTATTCAAAATTCCAAAAAACAGTACAAAAATCATCATAAATCAACCGAATATTACTAAGTAAACATAACACAATATAATAACTTACAATAAATCCATATCGTTCAGGTAGTCCCGCTATTGGAACACCGCGTCAATGGAACAACGATATATCTGTTTCAAACCTGGATAATGTGTTATGGGGTAGATAGATTCTCGTAACGAAGCTGCTGCATCAACCCAAAATACAAACATCAACTCGCCAACTATCTATAGATATTATATACATCTGAAATAAACGTCTGGAAAAAATACACTGAACATTGCCTAAATTCAATATCAAGCATCCAACCAACTTCTGAATGAATCAATTCTACCCCAAATAGATAAGAAAAAAACATATATGTACAGAAAAATACATAGAAATATATTCCAGACATAAATATATAATGATATAAAATACTCAAGAATAGAAATAATGACAAATCAGTCATGGAAAAAGTACAACTCAAATAACAGATATGTGCAAACTTACCTAATTTGCCAAAGCGCATCCAACATTTGGCCTAGGGGATCCCTACACCCCACCCCTACAGAAATTTGTTATAACACTATCCCTACTAGAACCAAATAAATATATATAACGAGCAACAATTAGTGACCAATTATACCCTAATACAACCATCTAAAGAGCAAAAAACAATATAAATACAATAAACATCGGAATACAATAAAATGGAATAATGTTCATAACATCACACCTTGCCAATCTAGGCCGCGAGCCAGGCATCCAGCCTGCCGCCCCCCCCCCTTTCCGTCCGCCCCTTCCACTACTCTTCCGCCCGTTAGTTGACTCACGCGTCAAACCAGTTCCGGTCCTACCGTTGGACTCCCGTTCCTGCCCCACCAAAAGTGACTCTAGAAAGCGATTCTTGCAGTTCTTCTATCTACTCCTATTGTGGCAGATAGATGAGCAACTTATAATCAATTATCTTCCCCATTGATAACGCAGATGAAGCAAATAAATTTATAAGATCATGTCCATTCTCGGGAGGATGAATGAAGCTAACAAATTTGGAGAAACAACAACAAAATAATGGTCATGTCCAATGCAAGAAACACAAATGGAGAAGGAAAATTCATCGAGGCACCATTCAATTAATGTACATTTTAATTCCAAAAAAAATTTCGATGAACATTCAACAATTTTCATACCAGGAATATACTAAAAGATGGTAGACTTGTGTGTTGTTCTACAATGGAGGCTCGCGGCAGATTTCATGACTTCTGCTTTCGTTAGGCGCTGGGCTTCAACTTCCCATAGCCGTTGATATCTATAAGTTTCACTAAGCTCCTGGCCCTCGTGGAACCTGTACGGCTACATTTTTAGTAGCGTACGCGTTGTACGCGCATTGCTATTGTCAATCAATACGCATATTTTTACATTTACATACATATGTACAGTGTATTCCATTGTTTAAAGGTTTTGACTCTTTGTTGCCGCGGTCTGAAGGTCATCATGTCAGGGCCTCATAATGAATTGTTGTATTCTGTCTGACGCTCTCCCAGGCAGCCCGGATGCTGAAGAGGGGCGTTTACAGCAGCTTGAAGCACTACGACCAGGAATTATAACTATTCCATAGTTAAAGGCAATGCTCCATACCTTGCACAATTGAAACAACTCTACATTCGTTCATAGCATACAATGGTGCGTAGTATGTGATCTATTTTCCTACAATCGAAGGTTAATGACATGGATGATTTTTAATTAGCAGTCAAAATTATATCAAACATATCTTGAAATTTAGAACGACCCCAACACCCCTAAACTCAAACCATTCAAATCGTGTACAGATAAATAAATATCGAAGAAAACACAAACACAAAACACAAAGTTAGTCCAATACAACTAGCGAAGACGGAAATAACGCTGGAGCAAAATCAATAGTTGAGGCAACGTTTAAGCTGAGCCCGACAGCTGGAACAACAAACGAACAAAAAATCACCCTCAGAAATTGAAACTCGAGGCTCCAGAGCGGGCACTAAAACAAGAGCTTGAAAATGCAGCTCTAAACATGAGCCCAGTCATATTGTTATGATAATTAAATTATTTATTTCCATCGTCTGGCAATGGATTTTCCAATTTTAGAAAATGATTAAATTCTTAAACATAAGACATGAAACTTCATCATCAACTACACTATTTGAATCAGAAAAATTACCTCACTCACGAGGAGAATTGAATAAAAGGAATAAAAGAGCCACCTTTATCTAATCACTTTACTAAAAAATTGTCGGAATTTTCGGGCAAGTCTATGCCCCTCCTCAGCGACAAAGTTAGAAAATAAAACAAGAAGCTAAAACTGTTGGTCAAAAATGAATTTGGTTAGAAGAATAAAAACCGAGAGCACACATCCTACCAAGCAACATGACCTAGAAGCCAGAAAAGACGATATTTTACTATGCAGAGCCCAACTATTGAGTTGAATAAGGAGGAGGTAAATTATTCATTATGTGCCTGTTGGAATGGAGTAATATATCACGGGTCACTGAATCAACCGAACAGACACCTGGCATTGTGTTCATAAGAGGTAACTTCTTGATTAAACTAGACTCTATCAACAATCTTTCCGGTTTCGAATTAGATTTAAAAACTAGTTTACTTGAATCCCAATTTATTCTATGGTCAGTGTCTCT
>SDVV010024985.1:0-12499 GCA_016164225.1 Gammarus roeselii
ATAGATACATATATTTAAACAAATTCTTGTTCACTGAATACATCATCTTTAAATGCATTTATTTAATGTAAATTATTTGAGATTCTGCACACTGCACACTGAAGACGTTGATTTTTTTTACTCGGCTGCCTTATAAATGTGTTCACTTTATAAACAATATTTGTGTGATGCTTGACGCCTGAAGTTTAATTTTCCGCGAACCCTGCCTGCCGTGGAGTAAGCAACTCAATTTTTGTATTGTCTGCCAGCTAATGCAAAACTTTTCATTTACACCATGTCATAACAAATTTGTGGTGCATGAACTTTGGGGGGAGCGAGCGCCTTGACGTTGATAGCAGTTTATAAAGGGTTGTTCAGTTTCTCTACAATGGACCATTGTACAGTGGGTATGAAAATTTCTTAGTGTTGGGTAATACAAAAAACAATACGAGAGAATTAGTTTCGATTTCAATCAGAATACCTGTCCGCTCGAACCTGGGATGGGTTGAAAATAAATCTATATTGAGCTTTTGCTAGGAAATTAGTTTTCTGCATCATATATCATTGTGTCAAATGAACGTTCAACGTCTCGTATATGAACAAGATTGATGCTCTGGAAATTTTGAAATTAAATGTCTTCTGAGACGAAATATGTTCAATGATACCCTACTTTAAACGTCAACCTGTACGGGACACTCTCGCGTGATCAAAACTTGTTTTATATCAACAAATTTTAAAAGTACAAGATTTACGAGGGACTGAAGACAACAAGGCTATTGAATTACCATTTGATTATTAACGTCATATTACACAAAATACATCAAATATTATGTTATTTTCAACATATGTATTTCAGCTTCACACAGATACCGAGTGTAAATCAACGACCATTGCCGAAGCCAACATCTTGACAGTTTGAACCGTCGAAGAAGTCTGGATAGTATAGAACAATAAGTCTGAAATTCTTATCCAGTTACATTGAAGAGATGCCGGTGAAGAAACTCAATGAAACCCCCCTCACTGTAATCGAACACTCATGACCGCGTTAGTTTTGAAATTTCATTATAAACCATTTATTAGTGTTGCATTTTGATTTTGTTTTATGATAAATACAATACTCTCTTCTTAACGAACCTTTGATCGTTGTCCAGGAGATATCAAAGGGTTGATGGGAACATTCATGGTCGCTCGCAACTGTTCATTGTATAGTTTTATCAGAGATTTTATTGTTTTGCATGGTACGCAAATTTTCTCTTGGATTATACATCATTTAAAAATATATATATTAATCGAGGAGTGTGTGTTATGGGTCCAGTACTACGCTTGCAGGTCAGCACGATTTCCTCTATATGACACAACTTCGGATTTTTTAATGTGCTCTCTCGAAGCAAATACGTGGTTTCGTGTCTCAATGAACAATGTTTCTTATTGAAATTGAAAGTCTGGATAGCACCAACTGAACATTTAAAGTAGATTAATCTTTACAATTTACCTGTGTCTTCACTCACGTCATAAAATTTCTAATTTGTTTGCAATTTATTTACTCCTTCCATTCTAAGACAGTTGGATTTGGTCCATTCGGAAAAACTTGTACACAACCTACGGTGCTGTGCACACCCTCGAATCGGTGTCCTGAATCCTGGTGCCACCACGTCTGTAACTGCCTGAACATTTTTTTCCACACAGCTAATTATTGATAAAAAATAAACGAAACTTATTGAAATTTGTAATTCAGCCACGTAACCTACAACGACTAAACAAATGAGCCTAAGTAATACAAATTTGCAATTAAAGTTCCCTTTAACGAAAACACATCGTAATGCCGTGCCAGACGGAGTGCGTGGGGTGATGATGCAACAGGTTGCGACTGGCAGGGTTGCATAAGCTAACGAAAATAAAATTTAAAAAAATAATTCGGTAGCCTAACGAAAAAAATCGACATAACGAAAAACGTGCTTAAGTGGAGGTGTGATTATAACGAGTCACAATGACTTAAGGAAGATTATTAACGTGGTTGAGTGAAGGTGTTATTATCATGAGTCACAATGACTAAAGGAAGATTGTTAACGTGGTTAAGTGGAGGTGTGATTATAATGTGTCACAATGACTTAATGCAGATTATTAACGTGTTTACGTGGAGGTGTGATTATCATGAGTCACAATGACTTAAGGAAGATTATTATAGTGGTAAAGTGGAGGTGTGATTATAATTAGTCACAATGACTTAAGGACGATTATTGTCATGTAAGTTATATTATTGTCACGAGATGGAAATGAAAGTTGTATTATTGCCACAAGGTGGAAATGAAAGTTATATTATTGTCGCAAGGTGGAAATGAAAGTTATATTACTGTCACAAGGTAGAATGTCTTGATGATGAGTTGTACCAAACCAAAAAATTAAAAGTAATGATCGAGCTGGACCTCGTAATGTCATGACTGGCACTATGTTACTTTTAGCAAAATGATGTGGTGATTCGTCTGGATTTGACCTGCTCATACGTCATGTATACGTCAATAATTAGATTGTATATATATTCCACATACACTTTTTCACAATTCGACTTCGATGTTATAAGTATGTTATTTAGGTGCTTCTGTTAAAGAATATTTGCTCACATCTCTCTTCTAGTCTCCACCATTGAGAAGACTGCCGAACATATCGAAGTGTAGGCGACAGCCATGATTGTGACGGGCACCACCAACAGGAGCAAGAGGGCGTACGTCTCGTAGCCAGGCCAAAGGAGCAGGGAGTCAAAGTCGCGGACGCACCAGTAGTACGCCGTAACATAATGGCCCACTTCCATGTGCACCTACAGGTAGAGGTGTTAGAAAAGGGACGATTGAATTACATAATTATAATAGATGCAAACCATGTGGGTAAGTGCGAGCCATTTGTGTCAGCCTACTTGGAAGTGATGATGAAGATGTCATTGTATATTCAGCGCAAGGTCTGCGCACGAAATAGCATACCCGATACTAAAATAAAACTAAAACAAAACCTTCGAAAACATGTGATTAGTAAAAAAAAACATGCTGGAGCTGAAATGTAACAAGCATAATGTTGAGAGCATTCAGGAAGCAATTTATTGGTTTAGTACAAAAGTACACGCGTTAGGTAATATTAGTGAATTAAATCACCCTCAAAAGCTATTTCCACAGTTGAATCTTGCAATTTAAGAAAATGTCCCCCCACTTTATAAACTAGTCGTAATGGAAAAAACATGTTTCCAGGAACGGATCTTTCAAATATTTTGTTCAGGTTATGTTTATCTGAATGACCTGCCATTATCATCTATCCTAATCGATCGAGTACAAGTCACTTAAAATAACGTAATAAAGATAGTGCAGAAAACTACCTACAAAATTCGTCACGCGTACACAACATCTTTGCTATGTTAAGAAATTCTTCCAACCAGTTTTTATTCAACCATCAAACGAGCTATACAATAGAGCGCAAACAATGAACATCTCATACATCAAATCTTCTAGAACAATGTTTACTGCTAACCTATGTTTTGTAATTTGGATATTTGGCCATTATCTTACATGTCTGATCCCCACCTTGTTCTTTGATAATTATATCCTACCTGCACTTACTTGCAGTAAATTCGTAAATCACAATGCTAAAGTTTCGTAGCTCGTAAAACTACTCAAATGAATCAGAGAGTCTATATAGTTAGTGACTCGGAAATTATACATGTCCTTAGTAAACATGGCATGAAATTCAAACTTGTTGAGTATTTTTGGAGTCGTTTTTCACTGTGTTCAAATTTAAGAGTAACCAATCCAGAAAATTATCTCACAAAAAGTGCCGGCTGAATGCAACTCAATGCCAACATATTACCAATCAAAAACATTTTCTGTACCGTTTTCTTACAAAACAGTCATGAGGTCCATTTCTAATGCAAAGGGACCACGAGTGACGAAGTTATTATCTCATAGGTCCACCAGAAACAGCAGGATACCTGTTAGGCTTCCCAGCGCACCTGGACCACCAGCACGGGGCTGGCCAGTAGCAAGGCCAAAGCCCAGATGAGGAAGCACAGTCTCCTCGCCTTGGACATTGTGCAGCGGTACTGGGCTCTCATCGGGTACACGATGGCGTAGTACCTGCACAAAAAAAATGTCATCCGTCATCACATCGACTAATTAGTTCAGAAATACGAGATAAACATAAAATACCCTTACATCGTCACCGCGATGAATGGAACGTTGCTATAAAAAATATTTACGTACCGGTTATTCGGTGGTAAATTCTCGATGATGCTTATTTTTGTGAAGTTACTATTTCAAACAGCACAGAATTTACCTTCTTACTTTCAGAAGGTAGGAGAGGAAACTTTTAATCTGGTATGATAACCAGCGTTCAAGTGAACTAATTGACATTATTTATCAATTAGTTTAAGAATTGGAGCAGAATACAATAATGATCAGATTTTTTTGTCTGGTTTTGCTATGGTAGAAGCAAACTTTTCAGCGCGAGCCGTAAATTTCTGTATTTAATTTAATGCAGCAGTACGGTACATTAGACACGTTCACCCATGATTTGTGGTGTGTATGCAACGACTCACACCACATGACTTGTGGTGCTCATGCAACGACTCACACCACATGACTTGTGGTGTGCATGCAACGACTCACACCACATGACTTGTGGTGCGCATGCAACGACTCACACCACATGACTTGTGGTGTGCATGCAACGACTCACACCACATGACTTGTGGTGTGCATGCAACGACTCACACCACATGACTTATGGTGTGCATGCAACGACTCACACCACAAGTTGAGGTCTGGTGCATGAGGGCGTGGCAATCACAAACATAGCGGCAACGTCGGGTTTGCATTGGACGACTTGTGAGAAAGTGAATATTATTCAATCCCTTTATTTGTGAGAATTTGATACAGTTGAAAAAAATTAGAATATGACTCCTTCATCTGTCGTCAAGCAGAAAAGCTATACAGTTTACAACTCATTTCTGTAAAAAGTTAGTGTGTATATTAAGGTTATACACACGTGTTTAACATGAAATCAATTTTTATAGTGCTATTCAAATATTTTTGTTACTTTGCTGATACAACAGGATAAAAATAATTGTGGTGCAAGTATTGGTCGCCATTTTAAAGTGTTATATTCATAAACGAATAATTTGAAATATTAAATGTAGTTACAATTATAGAACCTATTTTTTCCCTTTGGATTTTTTATAACTAGGTTAATACTCATTTTCATTCTATTGAGTATGCTAGACAAATGTTCGAACATTCAAAATCATATCCTTCACAAACACAGCATTTCTATTAGGAAAATACATTTACGTTCAAACTGCGTTTCTACGAAATGGAGTTCCAACAAGCGTTGATGGTAGAAGCAAGGTCTGAGTAATGCTGAGGAAGAGTGGGAGACGTTCAGAGATGCGTTGTTGAAATGTGCCATGAGATCAAACTGGCTGTGGCGCAGATGAGAAGAGCCTTTGAGGAATGGCTGCAAGCGAGGTCGGTGGTTTACAAGTGTTTACAAGTGTAGGAAGACAACAACAGGCCTGTTGGCCCAAACTAGGTTGCCTTTTGATAGCAAGAGGGTTAGTTCTGGAGTAAAACGTCTAAGAGGCATATTGGCCTACACTAGGTTGCCTTTTGATAGCAAGAGGATTAGTTCTGAAGTAGAACGTCTAAGAGAGCTCCGTGTGCTATTTCTGTTTTTATTTATAACAACAAGAAATGGAACGGTTAAGCTATTAATCGGCGATTTATGTAGAACTTATCGAGCCGCAACCTAAACGTTTCGATTGTATTGCTGTTTACAACCTCCGCTGGAAGTTTGTTCCATTCTTCGACAACTCTATACGTGAAAAAATTGCGCGTGATGTTGAGTGAGGAACGTTTTCCAACGATTTTGTATCCATTATTCCTAGTCACTCCGTTTGTATCTAAAGTAAAAAGGCTCGATCGGTCGACGTTTTCCTTACCCTTCATAATCTTCCACACTTCTATCATGTCGCCTCTGACTCGACGTTTCTCCAGCGAATAAAGATTGAGTTCACGAAGCCTGTCTTCGTATGATTTATTCCGCAGTGAGGGGATGAGTTTGGTAGCTCTACGTTGAACCTCCTCAAGTTTAATAACGTCTTTTTTAAGGAATGGAGACCAGAATTTAACAACATACTCGAAATGCGGTCCAACACGCATTACCTAGCATTTTGTTGCCCTTCTTGGCAGCATCGTTACATTGCATGCTGTTTTTTAAGTCGTTACTAATGATGACATCTAAATTTCTCTCTTTGGTGACGGGAATGAGTTTCTTCCCAGACATTGAATATTCGTGTTCGGGGTTCTGAGGACCTATGTGCATAACTTTGCATTTGTTTACATTAAATTTCATTTGCCACTTTTCTGACCAATCAACAATTTTGTTCGAGTCTAGTTGGATCTGCTGACATTCTAGTTCAGTTTGCACTTTTCCTCCGATCATAGTATCGTCTGCAAACTTGCTAATATTTGAGAGTACGTTGTTATCGAGATCGTTAATGAATATTATAAAGAGAACTGGCCCTAACACGGATCCTTGAGGCACGCCGCTTGTAACATTAACCCAGGGGGAGGAAGCTCCGTTAAATACAACTCGCTGCCGTCTGTCCTTAAGCCAGCATTTTATCCAGTTGTTAAGCTCGCCTCGAATACCGATGCTGTGCAATTTACTAATTAGGCGCTTGTGGGGGACTTTATCAGAGGCCTTTTGAAAGTCAAAGTTAATGATATCGATTGGACATTTGGGTCGGGGATTTCGATTTTATTTCTGAAGAAGAGTAACAGATTTGTAAGACAGGAATGGTTGTGTCTAAAGCCATGCTGGGAGTCACCAATCAATTTGGTTGATTCTAAGAAATCTGTATTTTTTCCGTTATCAAACTTTCCATCAACTTGCCAATGACTGAGGTGAGACTAGTTGGACGGTAGTTGCCGGGACACATTTTGTCCCCATTCTTAAAAATTGTGGTAGCATTGGCCTCTTTCTATTTAGAGGGGCAGGTGCCGTTTGTGAGAGATTGGGTAAAAATGTTTGATATATGTTCGGCGATTTCGTTTCAAGTCTCTTTTAGAATTCTAGGATAAATTTGGTCTGGTCCTGGAGATTTTGTAACTTTCAATTTATCTATATATTTAATAACTTCGGCGGGGGAAAGTTCACTGTGGTGAGGGCTTCAATTTGTTTTGCCGCTATGATGTCCTCAGGATTAGGAATATCCTGATTCTCTATCGTAAATACAGAGCAAAAGTACTGATTAAGTAGAACACTCATCTTGGTGTCGTCCGTTTCTAGCTCACCAACATCATTCTCGAGAGGACCTATTACAGATTTTGATTTTTTTTTGTTCGAAATATAACTAAAAAATTGTTTCGGATTGGTTTTGGCATTGGCAGCAATTTCATTCTCATAATCTTTTTTCTTACGTTTCATGCCCTCTTTAGATCTCGTCTGCTAATTTTGTATTCATTTTTTGCTACGTCGTCGCGTGGATGTCTCTGCTTTATCGAATGCTTTGCTTTCTTTCGTGACTGAAGGCTCTGCAATTCTCCTTGCCAGTATTTGGGCTGATAGGCTGCTGTTCGCCTGTTTTTGCGCGCGAAATGCTCATGTTCGCTATTTTTAAGTGCAGTCAAGAAATAGTCAAGTGATTGATCGACATCTTGTCCGAGGGCTATATTTGCTGACACTATTAGCTAATCTGAAGTTAGAGAGTTTTTCTCAGTTCGTTAATGTTTTCAACTTGAGCTCAATCAAAAAACGGAAACAGTTGTGGTCATTAGTTCCGAGTGGCTCGCCTACTTCGACGTTCGTGACATTAGAGTCGCTTGCACTAAATATGAGATCAAGAATGTTGCTACCTCTTGTAGGTGTCTTCACCATTAGAGTCATGAACTCATCGTCAGCAAAATCAATCAGACGTTGGCCGGTGGCAGTACATTCGTCTGATTCTCAATCAATATCGGGGATATTGAAATCGCCAAACACAATACTGTGTTGTGTTGTGACAACATCGACGAGGGTGTTGTAAAGATCGATATCATCTGAAAACTTGCGGTTAGGGGGGGCGATAGACGAGAGTGATTTGACATTTTATATGTTTACCGAATACTTGGATTGATACTATGTCGTGCCTGTTGTTTGGAATGGTGACTTCTAATACTTGCAGTGTTTTTCACGAGAAACAGTACTTCTCCGCCCTCTCGGCCTTGTCTATCTTTGTGAAATAGTGAGTAACCGGGAAGAGTAAAATCGCCTATATTATGCCTGGTGCTCAATTTCATCCGCGATTCCGTGATTGCTACTATGTCGATACTTTCATTCAATGCAAGAATACCTAGTTCTTCGATTTTGTCTCTGAGACTTCTAGCGTTCACGCAGTAACATTTGAGAGTACCGTTAGTCACATTGACTTGATTTGCTCGACTTATTTTGTTTCTACTCTGAGGTCTTGTGTGGGAGTCACGACTTTCGTTTTCGTTTACACGGGTTGTACTAGCGGAGCTCGAACTACTGCTTCTAACTCGGACTGGATTGATGACAGGAACTTTTTTGCTAGGACCTGTAGTGGTGTTTTGATGAACACTTGTATTTGTTGTGTATCTCGTGTTGAAACGGGCGGAGTTCGCTGTGTCGTTTTGTCGGGCACTGCTGGCGGAGTTGTTGGCATGATATCGTTTACGTTTTTTTACTTAATTTCGTTGACAAGTCCAGCGCCGATGTTTTAAGGATGTTTTCGATGGTGTTAAGTCCATACGTGTTAATGCGAGCCTTGTTGGTGGTTCTATTGAAGTTATAGTACTTTGGGTCGATCATCGTATCCCAATGATCAGAGAAAGAGATTTTCTGGGCTTTACAGAAAGTTGCTTGGCGATTGTTTAGTAAAATCATCTTGCTTAACTTGTATCTACCTTGGTTCGGATGTGGCAGGATACCAGTGACATGGAAGTTTGCGTGTGAACGTTTGATGTTGTTTAACATGGCTTCATACCTTTTTCATGTTGATTTCGTCTGCGACACGTTTTTAGCTCCAACTTGTATTATAATTCGCTTAGATGAATGTATCTTTTCCTCTGCGATTATGCCTTCGACCTCGTCAATTTTCAAATCAGCTTTGCCGAGTATTTTCAGTTGAATTCTCCCTTTTTGCTGATTTGATTTGAAGGAGGTGACATTGTAATTACCAATCACAATAACTTCCTCCGTATTCTGGGAGTCCATTTCATTGGGCAATACATCGAATCGGTTACGTGTATTGGGTTGAAAGTGGTGAGATTGTGGTCCAACGTATGTTGCATTGTCACAGCGTGGCTGCCTCCTACAGTTGAGTACAGTGCCTCGCTATCTTTGACTGAGTTTTCTATCGGTTTAATACGATCGTTTGTCTCAGCGTCTAGAGCCGAAAGTTTCTTGACGAATTCGGAGTCTGGGTGTACTTGGAGTTTTTCACTTGATTTTGGGTGTCTTCGAAAGTTTCTTTGAATGCTGCTAATTCGCTGCTTATCAAATCTTTAAATTCGTGAAATTGTTTCAGCACGTTTTCCAATTTTATTTCAACAGCTATCAATCGGGTATCCTTGTTGACTGTCTCTGTTATGGACGAGCCATTGGATGAGACTGTCTCTGTTTTGGATAAGTCATCGGAGGCGTGACTGATTTGTGCTATCAGTTGTTTGGTTTCCTCTGCCACTCGACAAAATTTACAGCGCAATGTCTTGCATTCTCCATTTGAGTGGCTACTACGTAAAGACCTGGCAGAGCCAGAAGAACTTTTGGCAATCCATCAGTTCGGGGGCGTACGAGGTGTGGCAGATGCCACATTCTAGTTTACTCTGAACCATCTTGAACTGTTATAGAATTTACCGGTTGAAAATTGACCGTTAGCTTGAGTTCTATTTTATGTGATTTTTTGTGGACAGCAGATATGAATGCAATACTATAATTATATGCGGGATGTGACGATTATGTCGACAGTACGAAAACAGAATTAAAACGGAAATATTACATAGGAGAGTCGGATGCGCGTATCTTCGAATGCGCGTTAGTGCAAGGTTGCTGCATTTTGCGGGATTTGGGTTGAATGCAAAACTATACTAACTTGCAGCTGCTTCTATTTGCCATTCAATAAAGGAATGATATCATGATTTTAGGCAGCAACCTTGTACCAGACATAACCGGCGGAGTATCGAAAGATGACGAAAAAATAATCACAATTCAGTAAGTGGGGTGTAATGAAGTCGTATCACGATTCAGAGCTGCAAGATGTAAAGTGGTACAGTACAATGATACTAGCTGATACAAGATATGTGTGGTTTTGTTACAGATAACCGGCCACATTTGACAATGTTGAATATCGTAATACCAGTAACATCTTAGAATACGGTTGAGGTTTAGGGGACGATCGGCTCTGACAACGGTTGCAGAGGCGCGGGGGAGGAGGGAGAGGCGTGACGGCACCTTTAGATAGAGAATAGCTTGTACAGTTGCTCCTAGTTTTCAAGTAACAGAAGTTTCCACTTGATAATGATTGATGCAAATGTCACTCATACAGATAATTTTGTATAACCTGTTGTTACTTTTTTATTCGAATGGAACTGGAGTAACAACAGATACCAAAATTCTAAATAATCTTGTTGTTGAACTTCGGCAGCAGTGTTCCCGTTCATTGATTTGATTTTAATTTTAATTGATTTGATTTGATAATTGTTGGAGGCGGTTTAGTGCAAGTTACATCTTATTGCGGGATAGATTTTAGGGTATTGAGTTCATTTGTATTGCGTAGTATTGAGTTCATTTGAGATATTTTTCGGTACAAATTCCCCAATATGTATACTGACAACATAACATGGACACAATCTTTCTTGATCAAATGGTGGCTGCTTGGTTTATGGTTTCAGAGTTTAGTGCAATGATACTGCCCACTCCTAATTCCCTCGGATTTTGTTACTGCAAGCCGGTTTCATTTGGAAATGCTGATTATTTGAATACCGATAACACATTAGAATACCGATAAAGACAGGCAGGTACACACAGTGTGTCTTTCTAACAGAAGCATCCTAATAGTGCGGAAATACGTTTCCAAAAATAGTTGTGCGATGACAACAACCATTTGCATTTGAAGTGTTAAAAGTCAGTATACTAGTAAATAACTACTGAGGAACAGAGAGGTAGTATGGGCACAGCTATAATAAAGATCTAAATCTAAATCAAACCAATAGATCATAAATTATTACACTTGTTTTCACAGTGTTGAAATTGGTTATCAAGACCTAACTATGCAATGACGGCTATTGTAGTTATTAACGGCTATTTTGTTGACGCGATGTCCCGCAGCAGCGATACAATGTCCCGTAACAGCGGTATGAGTTCCCGTAGCAGCAGTACGATGTCCGGAGTCAAGTCGAGGAGTCCCGTAGCACGGGTACGATGTCCAGAGGGAGAGCAGGAGACGCTGCTCACATGGGGCAAGGCAGATCGAGATAAACAGAAGTGTCTGTCCCCTTTGGCTGGCGACACGATTAAGAGAAGTGTCTGTATCCTTGGGCTGGCGCGATAAACAGAAGTGTTTGTATTTTTTGGGCTGGCAGCACGATAAACAGAAGTGTCTGTCCCCATGGGCTGGTAACACGCTAAACAGACTAAACAGAAGTGTCTGGATCCTTGGGCTGGCCACACGATAAACAGCAGTGTCTGTATCCTTGGGCTGACAACACGGCTAGTAACACAATAAGCAAAAGTGTCTGTATACTTGGGCTGGCAACACGATAAACAGATGTGATTGTATCCTTGAGCAAGTAACACGATGAACAAAAGTGTCTTTCATTGGTCTGAATATACGAAAAACGGAAATGTCTGTATTCTTGGGCTGGCAACACGATAAACAGAAATATCTGTATCCTAGGGCTGTCAAAACGATAAACAGAAGTGTCAGTGTCCTTGGGTTGACAACACGAAAAAAAGGAATTGTCTGTACCCTTGGGTGGTAACACAATAAACAGAAGTGTCTGTATCCTTGGGCTGGCAACACAATAAACAGAGGTGTCTGTATCCTTGGTCTGGCATTACTATTAACAGAAAGTTAACTGACGTGTCTGTATCCTTTAGCAAGCAACACGAAAAACAGAAGTGTCTGTATCCTTGGTCTGGCAACACGTTTAACAGAAGTGTCTGTATCCTTTAGCTGGCAACACAATAAACAGAAGTGTCTGTATCTTTTAGTGGGGGCCTATGACAACAATATAGAGAAGAAAATAGAGGTGAAGGGGATGGTGAGGAGAGCTGAGAGGGACGCTGATGTCAAATGGAACAGGCGGTTGTGCCTAATATTTGAGGAAATCAAGAAATTGTTCTGGAAAGAGGTGAATATCGTGAGGAAGGGGGAGACTGGATGAGAGGAGATGGTGGAAGCGGCCGGTTGAGAAGAGTTGTTATCTACGGAAGAGGAGTAAATGTGAAAAACATATAAGTACATACATACCTCTGGATATAT
>SDVV010024986.1:0-12499 GCA_016164225.1 Gammarus roeselii
CTAGCGTGGGTACTAGCGTGGGTACTAGCGTGGGTACTAGCGTGGGTACTAGCGTGGGTACTAGCGTGGGTACTAGCGTGGGTACTAGCGTGGGTACTAGCGTGGGTACTAGCGTGGGTACTAGCGTGGGTACTAGCGTGGGTACCAGCGTGGGTACCTGCGTACCTCAGTAATCTTTCATAGTGTACAAGTGGCAATAATAAAACACGCGTTGGAACCTCACTCCAACTCGTCAATACTTGTTTTTATTATAGCTCACTATATTATTTCTCAAGCCCGCACTCCTCAACTCCTCTTTATTGTATTGACTGCTTTTTCCACTCCTCCTTGTTAGTGTTTCTTGAATTATCGATTCAAATTCTCTTGTCATTCCAACTTTTTTGAACCAAGTCATTTAACGCCTTTTCCCTTCATTTTCGTCTTGTCAATTCAATTTACGGACTCGTTTTCCTTGAATTTTCTTACTAGTTTTATATTTCCGTGTCTAGTTCCCTCTACCTTTTTATCTTCTTTGCCTGTTTTTCAATTAATCTACTCCCACAACCTTCCCTTTCCTGGTAACCCAGTGTTTTCAGTCTGTTCCCTTTCCCCAACCCGCCGTCAAAGAGCTTCTTCTGCGATTTGTTTTTGTACGGAATGAAGCCTTCACTTCATTTAGCAAATCACTCTGCTGGTTTTCGGCCGCTTAGCGCCCGAGGGAAGACAATAAAAAGGCCCAGAAGGGAGAATTTGTTGGAGGCCATCGGCCCACAGATGAAGCTCAGAGACTCATAGGAAGAAATAGGGGGTAGGAGGCAGGTGAAGAGTTAGAGTAGCCAAAAAAAAATGCTCAAGGGCTTACAAGAGTGGCAGGAGGTCCGTAAGGACTTGAAGCGAGGCCTGATGGACTTTAAGTAAGGCCTAAAGGACTGGAAAAGTGGCCTTAAGTACTGGAAGAGAGGCCTAAAGTACTAGAAGAGTCCTTACGTACTGGGAGAGAGGCCTAAAGTACTGAAAAAGAGGCCTAAAGTGCTGGAAGAGAGGTCTTAAGTGTGGAAGAGAGGTCTTAAGTGTGGAAGAGAGGTCTAAAGTGCTGGAAGAGAGGTCTAAAAGACTGGAGAGCGTTCTAAAAAAAACAAGAGAGGCCTAATAGGCTGGAAGAAAGGTCTAAAGGACTGGAAGAGAGTACTAAAGAACTGGAAGGAAGGAGGCCTAAATCACTGAAAGAGAGACGCCCACTGAAATGTATGTTGGACTTCACGTGATGCCTACAGTACTGGAAGAGAGGCCTGGCTGACTGAAAGAGAGGCGCTCATAGAGTTGCATATTGGAATGTAAGTGAGGCAAACAGGACTGGAAGTGAGGTATAAAGTACTAGAAGAGGCTTAAAGCACCTTAAGAGAGACCTAAAGGACTGGAAGAGGGACGCTCACAGAGCTGCATATTGAACTGTTGGTGAGGCGCTAATGACTGAAAGAGAGGCCTGAAGTACTGGATGAGGCCTAAGGTACTAGAAAAGAGGTCTAAAATACTTTAAGAGAGGCCTAAAGTACTGGAAGAGAGGCCTAAAGTACTGGAAGAGAGGCCTAAAGTACTGGAAGAGAGGCCTAAAGTACTGGAAGCGAGGCCTTAAGTACTGGATGAGAGGCCTTAAGTACTGGATGAGAGGCCTTAAGTACTGGAAGAGAGGCCTTAAGTACTGGATGAGAGGCTTCAAGTACTGGAAGAGAGGCCCTAAGTACTGGAAGAGAGGCCTTAAGTACTGGAAGAGGCCTTAAGTACTGGAAGAGAGGCCCTAAGAACTGGAAGAGAGGCCCTAAGTACTGGAAGAGAGGCCTTAAGTATTAAAAGAGAGGCTTTAAGTACTGGAAGAGAGGCCTTAAGTACTGGAAGAGAGGCCTGAGGTACTGGAAGAGAGACCTTAAGTACTGGAAGAGAGGCCTTAAGTACTGAAAGAGAGGCCTAAAGTACTGGAAAATATACCTTAAGTACTGGAAGATATACATTAAGCACTGGAAGATAGACCTTAAGTACTGGAAGATAGACCTTAAGTACTGGAAGATAGACCTTAAGTACTGGAAGATAGACCTTAAGTTCTGGAAGATAGACCCAAAGTACTTTAAGAGAGGCCTAAAGAACTGATAGATCGGCCTGGAGTTATGGAAGGAGGCTGCTCACAGAGCTGCTTATTGGACTACAGGTTAGGCTTGCTGGATTGAACGTTTTGGGTTTCCTACCGTATGGTATTGTAGGCAGAGGACTTCTTTCGGAAACAATATTGGATTTATACGTGATATGTATTTCTATACGGTTATCAAAATGCTAGTCGGATCACAGAATAGAAATTCTGATTTCGTAATGGCAGACTAGCATATGACTGAAGTAGACCAACAACGAGTCCTTCGAATTTTAATCACCAAAGACCTCGAGTGGAAAAAAACTGTGGAAGCTAGCTACAAGAAAGCCAATAGAGTCCTTGGATTTTTATCCAGAAACTTGCACTACAAGTCCAATGACATCGTGCTTCCGTTATATACTTCACTCGTCAGACCTGAAATTGAATTTATAGTACAATTCTGTCCGCCTCGCCCAAGAGAGGATATTAACAAAATGGAACGTGTTCAGCACCGAGCAACATAAATGATTCCGGAACTGAGAAATGAGACATCCGCACAGACTCGACGAACTTCAACTGATATCACTTGAAAGAAGACGACTTAGAGGTCAGTTGATAGGAACCTTCAAATACCCAAACGGATTTACTAGAGCTTGCCTTGAGAGCCGCTTTGACCGAGATAGCAACCAAAGGAACAGAAATAATGGACAAAAAACGCAGATAAAACCATTCAAATCATCAGTGGTCAAGAACTTCTTTCCAATCAAGATACCAACAATTTGGAACCGTTTACCACATGATATGGTTAACAGAAATAACTTGAACACATTTAGTAACCAAATTCAATTTGTAAATACTGCTCGAATGGACTCTTCAGCCCGTCCCAGGCCTACTACTACTAAGTTTGAATAGTGGTACGAGTGGAAGAGAGTACCTACTACTACTACGATTACTACTAAGTTTAGATAGTGGTACGAGTAGAAGAGAGTACACCGGAGTACGACGTCGCTGGTTCAGCTTTTCATCATTACCGCCTGGGTTACTCGTCCATCTCCTCTCGATGCTGATACGTACAATGTCAAACGTACACTCCATGTTTACACCCATGTACCTTTTGAACCACGTCGGCTTCCTGGCCTTCATGTCCTGGGTCGGTGTTCAAAAAACTTTTGTGATATTTTTAACAAGTGATCTCGGCTTTTATCTAACCACTTAACTTACTGCGACACACCATCTGGGCAGTGGGGATTTGGGTATTCACAACTGATATGGGCCACTCTCTTATAGATCGTATCGCCGTGTCATACTACACGAGTGAAGAGACTCTCCTTGTCCATAGAAATTTTCACTGTCTCTTTACCACGTCTTACTGAGAACCACTTAGATATCACAAGCCGGTCCTTAGTTTGTGCTGGGACCTCAAACCGCACGTTTGCTTGCATTATTTGTGATACTTTAAATCTAACGTAACTTCACATCGGTAAAGCCGGTCAGAGGCCTCCAAAATAAACTCCCTGGCCCCTGGCGCGAACCAGGGGGCCGATGAGGAGTCGGAAGAAACTCCATTAGGGAGGGACCAGCATACCCTCCAGAACATCAAATACTAAGATTCCATCTGCCAAGAACATCAGCCTCGCCAAGATGACCAGCACCACCTCGGCGGACAACGACCGAAGGGACTGCCGCATCGATGAGTTGACCAAGAACATCCAGGAAATACTAAATCTGCTGAGCCAAGCAACCGGCCTTTCTGAACAGAAAGCAGAAGTCTTCGCCGCAGAACCAAGCACAATTGACGATCGTCTAACGAGACTAGAGGGTCATGTCAAGACCATCTTCCTCCATATCTACGAACTAGCAAAACAATCTAACTAAAAAACCCGCAACTTACACAAGTACCTTTACTTCTACGTCCGACGACAACTTCGACAACTCTTCACCCCACAAAAACCCCAACCGAGTTCCAAGGGCTGCAAGAAAGAAGCAATACACGCCATTCAATGAACACAACTTGTTCAACAATAGTCATACCTTTCCCGAACACCTGAAGAGCACGTTTGACGCCAACGACAGACCGGATATTTGTCCATACACTCCTCGGAAAGAGATGGGCTCTTTTACTGGCCGCCCAGTCCTGAGCGTCGCCACCAGCGGCGACGAAGGCTGTGTCATCAGGGTAGACACAAAACTTCAAAGTGACACGATTCTCTTCAAAAACAGACTGTTGAAAGCCATGCAAAATAGTGCCAAGCCCGACTTTCTCTACAAGTTCAGATTTGATCTACGTTGAAGATATACCGAAGAAGGAAATCGAGGAGTACATCACTAAACTCGTTCAATAAGAAGACTGCGTTGTCGAAGAAAAGGTCGCACCAAAGATCACACCAAGGAAAGAAACTACCATAGCCCTAGTACTAAAATTCAACTGCCCTACTCAACCAAAATATCTAGACATTCCCTTCTGCGCCACCAAAACCAAAGTTACACCATTTGAAAGACGTCCGATGCGATGTTATAAATGCCAGAAATACGGACACACGAGAGGAATCTGTATAGGCAAACAAAAGTGCTCCTACTGCTCCCAAGACGACCATGACAAACGGGAAGATCCCCAGTCGTGCCAGTCAGAGGAATCGCACCGTTTTTATTGCAAAGTAGATGGACACCCCACCGGACACAGAGGCTGCCCAGAGGAGGAGAAGGAGAGAGCGATCCTCCAATACCAGATAGATCACTCGGTCGGGCGACGGAGGCTGTAGGCTCTATGCGCTCTTCCCAAAATGATCCTCCTACCTGGAAGAGAATATCTGCACCATTTCCCACCCACGTCCTCATAACGTTCAACGAAAGTGGTGCAGGCAAAGTAGCTTTTTCGACTAATCCATTTATAATGATGAAGTCGCTCACCGAACAACTAAGAGGAAAACCGAAAGAAATACAACGACAGAGAAATAAATATCTGGCCTACGTCACAGAACGTGATTACTCACATAAACAAACTCAAAGTTATAGATAAGAAACATCCGTCCTCTAACGATACCAAACGAATTATGTACACCTCCCGTTACACGCCTACAACCGACCTCAGGGTTTTCGATGGGGGTCTAGCTGAAGACTACGGAGTTACCGAAGTCCGTCAAGCAAAATGGATATAAACACGTAACGCAAGTTCCACTGCATACCAAATTACCTTCCCGGGACACGATGCACCGGAATTCATAGCAATCCCGGGTGAACAAGGAAGAACCAAAACCTACCCAGTTGAAACATGACCCCCAATGTGCCCCCAACGTCATCGCATATTGCCAGCCACATACACCCCAACTTTGCAAGAAATGCGCTGGCGAGCACGACAAAAAAGAATGTACACTCCGCCACCTTAAAAGCTACCACTGCGCATGCTACCACGAAGCGAACGGCCGCGATTGCCCGGTACATATGGACCAAAAAGAAATAACAATCACACAAAACGAACGCAGAGTTACACGGAAACAAGCCATCCAGACGATAACCCGATAACCCAACTGCCTCGAACAAGCCAAAGACGATAACCCAAACTGCCTCAAATATGTCAAAGCAGTCAAATCGACAATCCAACCATATTCCCCCGACGACATCCACACATCATCGGAACAACATCGTAACAAGACCCCAACACTCCTACCTGGCTGCAATGCTCCCTCACTCAGCCCAGCGACCGCCCCCGCACCAGAGACACACAGTCCTAGCAATTATTTATGCAGAGACCAGGAAGACGACGACGAGCTGGATGCATCCCCCGCAGTCGACCACGCAGCAAGTCTCACTACTATAAAAACGAGAAGGCAAAGAGATGAAGAAACCTCCGATACCCAGGCGCCACTGAGCAAAAAGATCAGTAACAACTCTCAAACAAGGGCCCGCCAGGACCAAAACTCAGAATTACCTACACCTGTCTCAAATGCGGCTCCATTTGCGGAAAACCGTCTCGAGGGACACGATCCCTCGCTAACAAACCCGACTCACAAACATGCCACCAGCGAGAACGATCACGGCCTCGCTGACAGCGCTTATCTCGAAGAGCTCATACATGAGACCTCTGCACAACCAGTCATCTTACCTGGCCCAAATACCATGCAATCCACACAACCACCCACACTGATGAAAAAGGCTACCACAGAAGAAGAGCGCACTCGTTCACAAAGCGAACACAAATAGCACACACCCTCGTCTTCCCACATGAGCACTCGCAGCCGCGACCACAGCAACCACAGCAGGCCACTTTCCACCGAAGGCAGACACTCCTGTGAACACTCTTAACCCAGAACCCCTGGGCAAATTCAAAAACACGAGCACCACAAAAGCTCCAGCAAATCACCCGTTCACTTTAGATCATAAAGGTCAGAGTGCGAACAGCCTTCAAAATGAACACCAAAATACTCCAATGGAACTGCCAGGACCTCGGAAACAAGAAAGACTAATTACTATCCTTAATCGCCACCCATAAACCTTTGGTGATAGGCCTCCAAGAGATCAAACTCCGAGAGACCGCCACCTTCAGAATCTTCCAATATATCATACACCGCCGCGAAGGCCACACCAACGTGACTGCTCACGGCGGAGTGGCACTTATGATCCACCAAAGTGTACCTCACCTCCCCCTTCCCTTGAGGACAGAACTCCAAGCTATCGCTGTAAAGATATGCGTCTCAAGGCTAATAACAGTGGTATCCTATTTTTCTACTCATCACAAAGCCATGACCTCTCTGAAGCACTATTGACTGAATTGCTAAACTAACTTCCCTCACCAATACTCCCTTTTGGAGACTTCAACAACTACCACGAAACATGGGGATGCATGAGAACAGACCCCAGGGGAGTGTTAATGGCTAACACCATAAACACTCACAACCTGGTCCCTCTCAACGACGGACAACCCACCCGAATCACCCCCGAAAGTGAAACTGCCATCTATTTACCCATATGCTCCCCCACTCTGGCACCCCTACTCGTTTGGGAAGTTTTGCCTTCATCACATGGCAGCGACCATAACCCAGTCATCATATCGCTTCTTACCAACCAACCAAGAAGCTCTGCCCCACATGAACTTCGATTCAACAACCGGAAAGCCAGCTGGGTGGAATACTCAGCACACATCGCGTGGAGTGATATGGACAACATCCCCGAAAACATTTCGGAACACGAAATCGTCGCCCAACTATCCGAAAAGTTTCAAGCTGCAGCCGAGGCATGCATTCCCCAATATGCCCCTTCAACCTTCTTTCCGAAACAATGTTGGTGCCGAGAGGTGCAAGAAGCAAGAGATAAGCGGAAAAGCTATACCATGCCTACTGACGCGCACGGTCCCACAGCGTCTGCTGTACAACGAAAACTTCATCTGCTGTATAGCGAAAACTTCTAGTAAAGAAGAAACGTGAAAGCTTTGCTCAATTAGTCAATACTATTAATCAAAGCACTCCCCTCTCTCAGGTGTGGAAAAAAATCGACGTATCCAGGGAAAACCCGAACGACCTATTAACATCCTTTCTGACGGAGGCAGGACTTATTCTTCCCACGCGGAAATCGCAAATGAACTAGCTCAGGCGTTTAGACAGATTTTTCGTGATCAACAAAATATACAGCTGCTTTCCAACGGGAGAAGGACTTGCGTGCAAGCGAAAATCTTGACTTTATTTCTATAAACGAAGAGGCCTGCAACAAACCTTTCTCCCTCCACGAACTATAGAGCGCTCTAGACCAAACACGTGAAACGTCACCTGGGCCAGACCGGGTACACATCAACATTATCAAAAATCTCCCAGATGACACCCGTGAGCACTTATTAAAAGTGTTCAACACTCTGTTCTCACTCATTTTTCCCGATCAATGGCGGGAATCTATAAATATCCCAATGCCCAAACCCGGGAAATTCCACGGTGAACCACATAACTATCGCCCCAACGCTCACACCAGCGTCCTCAGCATGACCATGGAATGAATGATAAATACGCCCTATGTCGACGTCCTTTATATGCATCAATGAAGAAATACATGACATAAGTATGAAAAACGGGGAAGAAAAAATAAGCCTTGGTTAGATTAGATTAGGATAGGTTAGGATGGGTTAGGCTTACGGCCCCTCTACAATACAAACCTATAGTGAAAAATGCTCTAGCTAGTGGATGTGGTGAACGCGCAGATTCCCTCGCTATTCTGGTGTCTACCCAGCAAGAACAATTCATCTCCATACATTACCGAGACTGGTTCCCATCGACTCTTGGCAACAGAGTGGACAAAAATGCTTGCAGTTAAGCCATCCGTGGGAGAGTGGGACACCAGGCTTTCTAATAAGGGAGACCAAGTGTTCATTCCCCGTCTATGCACGGGACACACATGAATAACTCACAACCACCTAATGGACATAGACATGGGACCGGACGCACCACCATGTTGCCACCAAGTGGCAATCAGCGTGAAACACTTACGTGTAGATTGTGATGCACTCGCAGCAGCCCGACGAGTTTTCTTGAGCCCCCCATGCAACCTGCAACGCCTGCTCACAGAAGAGGTACACCGGAAAAAAATGATCGCTTTCGGAAAGCACACAGGCTTATACAATGCAGTGTGAAGGTGGCGAGGTCTAAATCATCTCTGATCCTGCGCTCGCTGTCCTCTCTGCGTATTAATTGAGAATTTTAACTTTAAATTCATGCACGAAGCCGTGCAGAATCAACGGATCGTCGTACCCTGAGGAGGAGCACTCTGTGACTGCACGGTGGAGCTCCGGTGGAGAACGGAGGGGGCTGCTACCACTCCTCTACGCTAAACCTACTGTGTCTGCATTGAACCTGCTCTGTATATATGTTAAATTTACTATGTATCTACGTTGAATTTACTTTGTAGCTGCGTTACTTTGTATCTATGTTAAATTTACTTTGTATCTATGTCAAATTTACTTTTCATCTGTGTCAAATTTACTTTGTATCTTTGTTAAAATTACTTCTACGCTGCACCTACTTTGCCATTCTTCAATTGCCCTGCGGAGGAGTCTGCATTTACTTCGCATTGGGACTCAGAGGAAAACGGAAGCGACCACTACTCCTTGTCCATCACAAGTCTAATCCCTGATGGCTTTGTCAGCGCTCAGTGTTGATGGACAATAAATCCCTGATGGCTTTGTCAGCGCCAAATCTCTGATGGCTTTGTCAGCACCTAGCTTTGATAGATAGTAAAGGGCGATGTCTAGTTAGCTACCGACCTCACATATTACACGGCGGACATCCAACCGGGGCCTGTATCTGCACTATTCCATCCTACTGGCATGGATATGGCAACAGCTTACGGGGTAATTTGTCTGCCTTGGATACCGAAGATCCCATTTGCTTCGGGTGACGTGTTGTTCAGGTCTATACGCACACTAAGGCGGGTGACGTGTTGTTTAGGTCTATACGCACACTAAGGTGGGTTACGTGTTGTTCAGGTCTATACACACACTAAGGTGGGTTACGTGTTGTTCAGATCTATACGCACACTAAGGCGGGTGACGTGTTGTTCAGATCTATACGCGCACTAAGGTCGCACAGAATATTTTGTCAGGGTAAATGTATTTTATGAATTACTTGCTTTGTCGTCAGGAATTTTGTAGGACCGAAGTAATTGAGGGAACCGAAAAGTTTATTTATCCATGAATTATTTCCCATGTGCGTCATGCCTATATTTCATACTAGAAATTATATGAATGTTTTAAAAGCTACATGACCTTCGTATTGATATAAGCCCGTTGCTTCGCAACATGCGATGTAATATTACTGTGTGTGTAATGTAAACGCAACAATTTGCTCTGCTCGTAAATGATGTCTATGCTACGTCCGTCAATAATTATGTCTTCGCTAAATAAGTAAATGATGTCTTTGCTAAGCTCGTTCATGATGTCTTTGCTAACCCCGTTCATGATGTCTTTGCAAATCACGTATAGATGATTTATTTTCTTCGCACGTAAAGTGGTTTATATTTTAGACAAAGATATTATGTTTTTTTTTTGTAGCACGGAAGTGATGTCCTCTGCCTAGCACGTCAATGATGTCTGCTAAGCCCGTAATTTTTTGGGGGAGGTTAGATTCTATTGTGTAAGCCCTTTATAAAAATAAATATTTTGAATAAGGTGCTATAAACGGATATTTATCCTCTAAGAAAAGAAAACTCCCGCTATGAGAGCAGTGTTTGAAACAAACAAAAAAATAATTAAAAGCGTGCCAGTGTGAGGTTGGACATGAGCACCCTGAGGAGTGACGGGCTACTCCCTAAAACCTCTTGCCAGCTTCCTTCCCTGCTGAAAGCATGCTTTCAGCCCGGCCTCTGTACGGCCAAACTTTACTGGAACCACAGAGACCCCGTGGTTCTCCAGTAGCCTCCAGTAATCAGCATCCAATGTCATTCACAATTCGTACAGTTGCCACGCCGTACCCTCCCAGTGTTTTCCAACTCTATGGGTCTCTCCACCCCATTAAGCACACAAATAACACATTTTACGAAGATACGCATTAACTCTTCACTCTCTCGTACGCGCTCGTACGCGAATATGCCACAATTTAAATATGTACTGACTTCATCTTGACAGAACTAATATTTTCGCACGCGAGACCGTGCGACTTACCTAAATCAACGACGGTCGCGCCCTACGGGGGAGCCTATTATGACTCACGTTGAGGCTCTGGTGGAAATGAGGCTCAAATCAAATCAAATCTATGGGTTCCAAATTGAGCCAGTCCTTCGGAGTTCCAACTCACCCCTTCACTGACCACAACGACAAGGATGCTGTTGGCAGATTTTAGCCCCAGCTCGCGAAGCAGCTGCTATGCGTAAAGTCTTTGAATCAAGCCGAGTCTCCAATTTTTGTTAATGAACTCCGAATTTCAAACGATCGTTTCGCTGGAGGCAGCTAGGAGAAAGATTCAACGACGTTTGATCTGAGACGGCCATAAGTCGCAAGAGGGTGACAGAAAGTCCATAAGCGAATCCAAACCTCCTGCTTGGCGAGTGCCTCCCAACTGAGGGGATTGCCCCTTTTTCCTCTCTTCTCTCTTGTCTCGGTAACACCCGGCAACTCCTCATCGTCGGTCGTGATGTTCACTTCGGAAAGAAAGGCTCCCACTAAGTTGCTTCCGTATTGCTGGATGAAGTCGAACCCAAGTCATGAAGAGCTGAACCCAAGCTCTTCATGACTAACAGGTGGCGTGGCTTGGTCTAGTCTGCCAGTGGAACGTTGGATACCCTGGTCACTGAAGCTCTTCATGACTAACTGGTGGCGTGGCTTGGTCTAGTCTGCCAGTGGAACGTTGGATACCCTGGTCACTGAAGCTCTTCATGACTAACTGGCGGCGTGGCTTGGTCTAGTCTGCCAGTGGAACGTTGGATACCCTGGTCACTGAACCTCTTCATGACTAACTGGTGGCGTGGCTTGGTCTAGTCTGCCAGTGGAACGTTGGATACCCTGGTCACTGAAGCTCTTCATGACTAACTGGTGGTGTGGCTTGGTCTAGTCTGCCAGTGGAACGTTGGATACCCTGGTCACTGGAGCTCTTCATGACTAACTGGTGGCGTGGCTTGGTCTAGTCTGCCAGTGGAACGTTGGATACCCTGGTCACTGAAGCTCTTCATGACTAACTGGTGGCGTGGCTTGGTCTAGTCTGCCAGTGGAACGTTGGATACCCTGGTCACTGAAGCTCTTCATGACTAACAGGTGGCGTGGCTTGGTCTAGTCTGCCAGTGGAACGTTGGATACCCTGGTCACTGAATCCCTCACTACTAAATCGAAACCCTCCAACCATTCATCATGTTGGCCGATGGGAGAGGACATCAGAAATGTAAGTTAGTTATGGAGAAGCAATTCTTCAACAACATACAAAAAAATGCCATCTCAACCACCTCCATCGCGTAATCGTTTGCTCCAGACCATCTCCATGGCGTAATCGTTTGCTCCAGACCATCTCTATCGCGTAATCGTTTGCTCCAGACCACCTCCATGGCGTAATCGTTCGCTCCAGACCATCTCCATGGCGTAATCGTTTGCTCCATACCATCTCTATCGCGTAATCGTTTGCTCCAGCCCACCTCCATGGCGTAATCGTTCGCTCCAGACCATCTCCATGGCGTAATCGTTTGCTCCAGACCACCTCCATCGCGTAATCGTTCGCTCCAGACCATCTCCATGACGTAATCGTTTGCTCCAGACCATCTCTATCGCGTAATCGTTTGCTCCAGACCACCTCCATGGCGTAATCGTTTGCTCCAGACCACCTCCGTCGCGTAATCGTTTGCTCCAGACCACCTACATCGCGTAATCGTTTGCTCCAGACCACCTCCATCGCGTAATCGTTTGCTCCAGACCACCTCCATCGCGTAATCGTTTGCTCCAGACCACCTCCA
>SDVV010024987.1:0-12499 GCA_016164225.1 Gammarus roeselii
TCTCTGATGTTTATTGCTCATTCCCTGTTATATTGGGTCACTTAAAATTATGCTTGCCCGGAAGTTTTACATTCATGAATTTTTACTCATGATAGTGTTAATCTGTGAGTTTGTTGATAGAGGTTTGCGGTGGTTTCACTTGACTGACAGGCAAGAGTTCTAAGTGGTTTTCATTGATCCATCTATGAATTCTTATGTTTTACATATTCAGATTTTAATAGTGCATTTGAAATGTATCAAGTGTTTGTGTCATGAATAGTATTGTCTACAGTTATAATTGATCTATTGATGTATCACCCTATTATAATTTGATGAGTTTTAGTCAAACCTAACACTCTTATTAACTTTTTGCTGTACATTATTTTTGAGCACTGTTTTCCTGTGTATTCTGGCTGTGGAGGAAATGTACCACCTCTTGTGAGGGTCAGTGGACCCAGCTGGTGCAGATATTTTCAGGAAGAATTTGTGATACCTGTACATAGTCAAGTCTAATTTTTGTGTTTTCTTTTTCTGGTTTGCAGGGAGCAGCTGGTTCATTGAAAACCATTCTGTTGCCCCAGCTCCTCCTTTTATTAGGTTGTTTTTAAATTGGCACAGCTATTGTTGGCCAAATATTGTCAAGTTTTATAGTAAGCTGTTACAGCTGCTGCTGCCCCATTTTATAAATAAAGAACTTATTTTCTCAGCTATTTTTCAATTCCACCCTCTGCAATGGTCCCTGAAATTATACATTTCTGAGGTGGGCCAGGCCTAGAACCGTTAGTTAGGGAACCCATAAGAGTAGTGCCACACGACTTCAACTAAATATAGGAGCATCACATGGATCAATTCTTGGACCCTTGCTCTTCCTTATCCTGTATCATTGATGACATAGGGAAAACTAGAAGCTAACAGGTTGTCCTTCAGCATTTTTGCAGATGATACTACTATGCACAGTAACGGATTGTTTTCAACAATATTACTACTAAGAATAGATAATTGATCCACATTTCAAAGGGATTCACATCCAACAAGTCAATGCCAAATGTCAATAAGATGCAGCTTACATTTAGCAGGAAATACCAATCCATAACATGCAGATCAAACTGAAGGGTCAACCAATTAAAAATGCAGCAGAAACCTAATCTATATGTGTACTGGGAAGATCAAGTCACTTTGGTTGTTGGGCAATGATCAAAATTGCGTAGCATCCTTTGAAAAATTCAAAATTATCCAGCAAGTTCTGCAAAAAGTCTTGCACTACGGCATTATTAATTGTATCTTGCAGTATTTGTGTGCATGCTTTTAAGCACAAAATAAGCCTAAAATCCATTACTCTCCATCAAAAACGTGGCATTAGAACACCATCGCATGCTAGCAGACCTGACCACACTTTGCCCCTCATTTGCCAAAGTATTCTCCCATTGTCACATCATTAATATTTTCACTGCAGTGGTCATTTACAAAGCTTTGAATCATTCAACTTGTAGTGATAACTATTTTGTAGGAAATAATCCTACATATTAAATTTGTAACAAAACAGATCAACACAATCCTAACTTGCTTTCAAATCGAGAGCTGCTGACTTGAAATTCAATAGCTGCAGACAATAAAATGGGTAGCAGTACAAGTACCTTCAAAAGTCAACTAGAAGCTGAAATGTATGCCCACCAATTTGCTTCCTCTGCAATTTACCATGTAGACCATTTGTTATTCATTTCATATCCAATGTTCAATTATCAGTTCATTTGATGAACATATGTAACCTATTAAATCAAATATGTAGGTAGTTTCAATATTTGTGATAAGTGCATCAAGCATTTCAGGAGTAAAGTTTGTATGGAATGCAATGTTGGACTGTGTCTACCCTCAATTTCTTATTCAAGGTTAGTGTCAGCAATTATTGTCATGATTACTTGAAAATCAGATAACTGAAAAATCAATTGTTCAATTTCACTTTCTATTGGCTCTCCATATTGAATAAAGAAAAATACATAGTTAATATCCTTCAACAAAATCTATTGATTGGAAGGATTCTAATGTAAAAATTAATTTTTAATTCAATATTAGTATATTCTTTTGAAAATATCTTCAGAACAGCTAGTGCTGACAAAGACTTGGTAGATATTGTTGGTGCATTGCAATACTTCTGTAAATTATTGCTCCTGTCATTATTACTCCTGTCATTATAGCTACCTTGACAAAAAAAAATTATTCAAAAAAAATCCTTAAATTCTTGAAACTCAAGAAGTTCAAGTGTCACAATGTCAAGGTGACAAGAACACAAGGTAGAAAAGTCATCATGTTAGTGAGAGAACCTCAAAAACAAACAAAAAATTTGCACCAACAAGTTCAGATATCACTAGTTTGTAGCCAAAAAGTGTACAAAAACAATTTGAATAACTTTCAAATGTTGATAGCTAAGGTATGTTGATATGCCCAGCAATTTCAGCCCATTTCAATCTATGTATACAGTAATAACAAATAAAACAATAATTGACTAGCTACCTAGGTCCTACCTAACCTCATTTTAGCAGTAGCTGTCAATAGTAAAGACTGACAAGGTTATATCAATCTTCAATCAAACTTCCCACATTTGTGCATTTGGACAGACAATAATAAAGTGCCTAATTTCATTGAATTTCTTTGACCCCCATCAAATTCTTACTAGTCTAAGCATATTTGCCCAACATCAGGTGCCTCTGTTCAACATGAACCTCTATCCCCTCAATCTTTGGCTACCCCTTCACCTCATAGCTTGACCTCTTGTTCTGCACTTCAGCTCAAAATGTACCATTGCTTCTCCATCATTATCACATAAAACCAATCAGGGCAAACATTGCTAATCCAAATAGCCGGCCGACCTCTTATTACCTAGCTATATGTTGCACTTCAATAATGAATAATCATCAAATCATTTATAATGACTGGTCAAACAGAACTCTGGAGCAATCTGGTTGGATGGCCAGATAAGGTTCAACATAATGAATTTAGCTTCAAAACAGTTCAAAGTTACTTGAGAATATCAATAATAAAGCTGACAACAATCAACATAGCTAATGAATTCAGCTTCAAAACTGTGTAAAGCTACTCAAAATATCAACAATAAAGCTGACAAAAATTAACAGATGAAAGTTACAATGACTATGACACATAACTATTATTAATAAGAAGGCATGCAATTACAAGATAGCTAATGTTAACGTTTTAATTCAATTGGCATTCTATTTGAGTGTGGCCAATTGTAGCTGGAGCTACATCACAAAATAAATGGCCACTGGATGAAAACTATTTTCATTTCACCACAAAGTTAGGTAAAGTGCTGTCAAGTAAAAATATTGTTTCAACATAGAAGATAATTTGGGGAAAATTTTGTAAGGTGTGATTGGTATGCTTGCTGTTTTTCATTATAAAGAGTAGTCTTTCCTGCAGTTAAACTTATTGAGCAAAAATAAATTGGGTAAATATCCACAAATCTCAATCTAATATTGATTGGAAACCACTCATTGTTCAGACAAACTGTGTGGAGAAACAAAAAAAACATTCCATGGTACCTATATTGTTTCAGGTGTGTACACAACATGGGCCAAACACAAGAAAAATACTTCAAAAAAACTCATCCCTAGAAAAATGCTCCTTAAAAATCAAGAAATAACACTGAGAGCACTTAGAGAGAAAGGAAAACCATATCGATGCAGAAAAGAAGAATAATCTATTGTATCATTTGAACAACAAATTAAAAATTCACACAACCAAGAGAGAAGAGAAAAAGGAAAAGAAAGCTGTTGACCAAATCTCTAAAAATTCAGTTTTTCTTTGCTTAAGCAGCCTACATTTTTGACCTCTCAAACCGAAATTGACCCCCATGGCAATGAGTGAATAGTCAAGTGAAAATTACTAAGAAGTATTTAGTATCCCAAAGGTTACACAGCAATACCCTGAGATCAGCTCAAGGATTTTATTGACTGATCTTAACATTGACATCTGTTAAACAACAAAAGCTCCCAATGATATAGGTAGCATAAGTGCATCCAGGCTAGACAATATCTCAGCTATTCTATTGAAACAATTCAAGTAGGTACTGTCAAGACCACTAAAAATTGTTGTGGCAGAAAACCTTGGACACCTATGACATCCCACAAACCATGAAATGTGCTGTGATCTTCCCATTAGAAAAAGGAGGTGCCTCACAAGTCTATCACATGTAGTCAAAATATTTGAAAGAGTGATGAAAAGATGGATAGAAAATTCTATTAAAAAAATAAATGGTTCAACTCCAAGCAACATGGTCTCAGAAGTAAGAAGAGCACATTGACCCAACTACTGGAGCACTATGATGAAATAATCAAAGTATTATGTAATGGATCAAACTTATGTGTGATTTATCTAGATTTTGCCAAGGCCTTTGACAAAATAGATCACAGCATACAGTTATCTAAATTACATAACACTGGTATCCAAGGAAGGTTCATGGATGGATAAAAACTTTACTCAAAAGCAAAACTCAATGTGTGGTAGTAAATGGTGAAACCTCAGCACCAGTGGAAGTCCTTAGAGGGGTTCCACAGAGCACAGTGCTTGGCCCTCTGCTTTTCTTAGTAATGGTAAATGACCTGAGCAAATACTGTCCACATTCATCTGTCTCTTGATTTGCAGATGATACCTGAGTACTAGGCATAGTGAAGGATGCAAGAGATGTAGGGAACGTTCAAGTTGATTTGAAAGAAATCTTCAAGTGGGCTGGCAGAAACAATGTGCAGTTCAAGGAATCAAAATTTCAATTACTGATATGGAAAAAATCTGTCCCAATAAATTTGCATCATTCTAGAAACAAGGCTGCCATTGAAGAAAAAAGTTTGCGTGACTTCGGCGTTATAATGCAGACAAATGTTCTACATAGAGGCTAGTGGCAGAAGACTGTGTTCCTGGGCCATGAAAATCTTTTTGTCAAGAGATAAAATTAAAATGTTGACACTTTGAAAGCAACTAATCCAACTAGGAATGGACTATTGCGCTTTCCTCTAGATACCACTAACAGATAGATCTGGAAAGCCTTGAAGCAGTTCAAACAAGCTTCAGCTCAAATATTAGAGCAGTTAACAAAATGGATTAGTATTACAGATTGATTACTTAGATGTTATACTCAAACCAAATGCGGTTTGAAAGATTCATGGTCATAAACATTTGGGAAATTTAGGAAGGCTGAACGTCAATGTAAACCAAAAATTGTAACAAACTGGAGTGACAAAAAATCAGGAAAGGATTGGCAGGATGTGCTATTTCAAAGTGGCAGCATAGACAGGCCGTAAATGATGCCAAGTGTACCATTCAACAGTTTTGCATGCCAATAACCTCAGCTTCTTAATCAAATGCCACCGGAAATACGATCAATCAAACAGTCGCCACAATTGTCTGCCACAACATAAATCTTGGGGTTCAAAAATTGATTGGACAAGTACCCCAGATGTGTTTCCTGATTGACCTTTAATGAATGGATACTCTCAATGTGGAGACAACTCTACTCCAACGCATCGTCGAGCCGCGATCTGACTAGCGAACATGGCAAGAACATGCAAATGCTGATGCCACAGCATGAGGGGAGGATGTTCCCACAGCTGTTGTTAGTGGCAGCTAGTTGCAACCAGCAATTTAAAGCGAAGTTCCTTTCTCCAAGTAAGTTGTTCAGCATTACTTCCGAGGAGTATTTTGGTTTTCCGTATGCATGCACATACACAATAAGAAGGTTTAGAGAAACTTATCTTCTATGATGTCATCCTTACTTGTATAACACACAAGTGCTTCAAATGCAAACAGATGTGTACTTCTCTCCTTGGAACGTTAGTCAATTATAAATGAAATTAATCAGTACCAGCAACTGTTATGCTACAAGTTACAGTGAATGGATTGTTTTACTTCTGAGAAGAAGCCAACTATCAAGTATCCAAAGCCCGACTATCCTGCGACTACTACGATCCAGTGCATCATAATAATTTCTCACCATAATTACTTCACTAAGCAGTTCACTCTTGCCGCACAATATGGTTAGCCCCTCAAGTAGCACACTGCTTTACCTTCTTCCGGTACAAGCATCTTCATCCTTTTCTAGGCCCATCTCAGACCATCAATTATACAGTAGCAAGCAGAAGGAAATTCTCAAGATTTAAGAATAATTTGTTCCATCTTGCGCACATTCAAGTTTTCTGCTTATATAAAATCAGATACAGACGCTAAGTTTAGCCCCCAAAAACATTAGAAGAACATGGCCCGCGCCATGTCGCACCTCACACGTACCAAAACTAAGCCCTTGAGCAAGAAAGGGTCTGCCAAGGACCGTGCAGCACACTTCAGGTCAGGAGTGATCTATGAGATCAGCCAGCAGCAAGGCTCGTACAATAGAATAAAGTTTACGTACCATCAACACCAAATTACTTTTTGTTATTACAATTTCTAAAAATGATCACTTCTGTTTTCTTGATTCTCTTGATAAAAAAAAAGCTATTTCTATGTAATGAGAAGGAGCCATATGGTTTGCATTGCACTTCTGCTCTCATTTGAATGAATCCCAAAAAGAAAACATTACAAACTTTTTACAAGAGAATCTTGATTACATCCATTGAATGTAGTTTTAGACCGATTCAGACCATTCAGTCATTTAACCATACACAGGAATCTTGAAACTTTCAAGTTCCTCGACTGTTGTAGAGTTTTTAGGAAAAAGAAACTTTGTCCGCTTGGCGGCGCGTGGGGTCTCGCGCCTATCGGTCATGTCTTCCAGTTACCGGGTGGCGCGCTCGGCCGTCTGCCGGCTGAAACACCCAACCCCCTTCCTAAATAAGCGTGAGCTGGCCTGCCCCATTATTCATGAGGTCAAGCAAAGTTGCTTCCCGTAAGGAGACGTTGGTGGGTAGTTAAGATAGCAGGGGGAGGAGGAGGCCACATATGGCTCTTTCTCGTTACAGAGAAATGGCTTTTCATCAAGAGAATCGAGATAACAAAAGTTATATTCTCTTCCACTCGTTAGAGTCATATGGTTTACATAGAAAATACCATCATGTAGCTCAAGCGGGCCAATGCCAGAAGAGCACAAAAGGTGGATGGATCAGTTGCATCTTAACCCGGTGTTCCCAAAGAAGCGCTTGCTGTGGAAGGGAAGGATAACACATTTGGATAAATGGTGGTAATTACTTTACATATTGGTGAACAAGAATTGTTTGACAACAGCAAAAAGCTAGGTCTTAGCAGCTAACTAATATGAGGGCCCTGAACATGAGGGTACAAATAATTTTCAAGTATGGGTGCATACAAATATGGCCTTGTGGCAACGGCAGTGAACATACTCCCTCGACGCGGCCAAAAACAATGTGCGGGCCGTGAGCATGAGCAACCGTAGAGTAGTTACATAATCAATACAGATTGCCCTCCAGAGAGAGTGTGAACCGTCCGGTAGACAATAAATTCTAAATATACCAGTACCAACAATGTTTACAATAGCTAGCTCCTATGGTAACAGAGTTTACTGCAAGTAGGATAAATGGGAATACGTAATCCGTAATCTGAAAGTTTGGCGTGGAGTGTCGCCGCACGCGTTGGTAAGATAATGAAGTACGTGCTCTAAGCCACGTAGGGGAGGTGCTGGCCGCAACGGATGCGGTGTCCAAAACGTATGAGGCGAGAAGGACTATCTACCAGGTTCCCATGGAGACACAATGTTGGTTAGGCATCTCTACTGTGAAGAGGTATTTGTGCATGAATACGTGTGGCGACCTGCAAAACCCCTTGGATATGATGTCTTGAAGCGGGACTCCACGCGTCCAAGCGAGAGACGAGGCATACTTGTGGACATCTTGAGCTTTAGCGAAGGAATGCGGTGTGGCCTCATTGATAAGCAAGCAGATGTAGTGCCCCACCGATGACGCCCTGAGAGGCTGACCAGAAGTAGGATGGATATAATAGAAATTAATTGTGCGATGGACATCGTGCTATGAAGGCTTTGAGCGCGGTCATAAGGCACAAGCCGTGTGCACGGCTATTCGGCAGCAGTGAGGCGATAGAGATAAGCGGTGGTGCGTGGGCCAAGGTCGGGTTTTTGTACAGGAACTTGACGGCGGTCAGGATGAGCGCGCATGGAGGGTTCGTGGAGAAATGTTGTCCCGTGCGTGAAATGGCTACAATTTCAGAGACCCTATTGCCTGCTGCGAGCGCGACGAGAAACACTTCTGAAAGTGCCAAAACTGACGTCGTCTGAGTATTGAAGCGAGGAGAGGCAAGCATGTCGGGCACCGGCTCGAGCTTCTACTGCGGCACGAAACGTCGTTGTGCTGGATTCTCGTGGCACTGGGCGCGAGCCAGTTCATGAAGGATCGCCCCGCGGGTCGTGACGCCAATACCCTGTAAGAGGGGCAAGTGTATCGCATTCCTGTAGACCAGAACCGTACGAGGATTGAGCCGCTTCTGCTTGCCGGCGTAGTGTAAGAACGTCAAGAGGATGGACTGGTTGATGGGCTGCGCCTGCGAGGCGCGTAGCCACGTTTGGAAAAAAGTCCAGACGCTTTGGTATTTGCGTTGTGTGGACTGCCTGTGCGGGTTCACCAGGGTGTCCGCCAGCAAGCTATTGAATTTGATCGTGAGCACAGTTTTTAATAATTGAATGAGAGATAACGCGAGAAGGGTCGGAATGCTATTGGGACCTCCCTGCCTTCGATGCGCTGGGACACGTCGAGGGTGAGCGCGAGTTCATGGAAAGACGCGATGACCGTGGGCCACCACAGTGCGTTGGGGTGGTCGGAGACCCCAAGGACGCTGCTGTAGTGGTACGTCTCGAGTTTGTGGAGCACTTGAGGAATCAGGTTGTATGGAGGAAAGAGGTACATTTCATTCCACTGATTCCAGTCGCATTGTAGAGAATCCACTAAAGCTGCTCGCGGGTGAGGAAACGGAGCTGCAAATAGTGGGAGCTTGTGGTTCCCCGGATGGGCGCAGGGCAGAAAGGCGTGAGAAGCACTGAGGCGTCAGCGCCCATTCCTTTTCTACCGGTAGGAGACGTGAGAGCTGATCGGGCCAAATGTTCTGCAACCGGGAAGGTAGGTCGCGAGGAGGGAGGGGTGGTGGCGCTGGAGGATCTGTAAGAGCTGTGCTCCGAACTTCTGCAACGCCGGGGCCTTGCTGGAGCCCGCCATGGTCACTGCCGCTCTGTTGTTTGACATCACGCGGACTGGGGTGTGGTGCAAATGAGCTCGTGCGCCCAGCGCGTGTGTGATGGCGAGCGACTCCTTCGCCGTAATATGGAGTTTGCGTTCCCCGGGAGAACAACGGTCCTAAGACTGCTGGTCGCTGTCGCATATGGCCCCCAACGCTTTTTCCGATGCATCCGTTCACAGGAGGTGCTCCGGGGGAGGCATTACGAACAGGACGGTGGTATGGAGAAAGATCTCGTCGCACCAGTGCTAAGCTGCCTGGCGGTAGGGATTGTTGAGCCAACAGGGCTTGCAGGTGAGGTGGAGGGAGCGTGCTGCGAGCACCACCTCGAGGAAGAAGTGGCGAGCAAGGCGTAAGTAAGGTGTGAGGAAGTTTATTATGCCAAAGAAACTCTGGTGCTGTCGGAGCGAGAGGGTTCCGCAGGAAAGTATCTCCGTGGCCATGTCCCTGAAGCGGTCGATGTGTTGTAGGGCTGGGGCGATGGACCCGGCCGCGCTGTTAAATGTTACCCCCAAGAAGTCGATCTGCTGGGTTGGTTCTAGAAAAGATTTCTCCATAAGGACGCGGAAGCCTGGTTTGAGGAGAAGGTCGCAGGCCGTCTGATTGTTACGCCAGCAGTGAAGAGCTGTCGGTGCCCAGAGTAGCCCGTCGTCGATGTAGAAGGCCGCATCAATCCCTTGCTGGTGGAGTGAACGCAGAGGCAGCTTCGTGACCGTTGTAAAGATTTTTGGTCCCAGGTTGAAACCGAACGGGAGGGTAAAAAAAAAAGTTGGCCTCGTAGTTTGAAGGCCAGAAATTTTTGGAACCTAGGATGAATCGGGATGTGTGGGAAGAGTCCTTGATATTAAACTTGGTGAACCAGAGAGAGAGGGGGTTCAGCACTGCCCGTATGCGCTGCGGGTGGGACATGCGGAACGTGGATACCGGGATGTATCTGTTGAGGTTGATCACCAGACAATCTCTTACATAGACCTTGGGGACCGTAAATATGAGATACAAAAGCCGGCTGTCAGGGAACAGCCTTGACTATGCCTTTGCGCAGAAATTCCAATTTGAGGGGTACTAGAACATCCTCGCGTTGTCGGTGGGAGACCATTGTAATCGAGTGGGGGGAGGGGGTCGTGGCATCAATTTCCAGGAGGGGCCTGTAGCGATAATGCGTTTGACCAAGGGCGTGGCCTTGGTCTAGTGCGCGAGGCCGTTCCTGAGGGTTGCCGGCAGAACGTCAGAGTTGGCTGAAAGGGGGGTCCCGCTGTCTGTGGTTAGCTGAGGCCTGTGAGCGGGAGGTGTAGGGTCGTTTGCGTGCCAAGGTTTCACGACCCCCTCGGCAAGTACTCCTCCTTGAAAAAGTACCGGGTGCGTCCCTGGGCCCACAGGGTAGACGGAGGGCGGGTCCTGGAGCTTGTATGAGGCACACCCGAGTCCATCCGCCTCCCTTGGGGTTCCCAAGCGTCCTGCTGGAACGTAGGGCGCGCCCTTGGCAGTGCGGGTCAGCCACGACAGGAGGGGATGCTGTGGGACAGCTTCCCGGTGTTGCAGGGGTCTCCGTGGAGCAGGGGCAACGAAACCTGATTTGGAGGGGCCCATAAATAATAATAATAATAATAATAATAATAAAATCTTTATTGACAACCAACATGGGCATAGTATTACAATAGAGACATCTTCTTTTAGGGTTACAGTGAGAACAAAGTTATAAAATTACCGCACACAACCAAGAACAAGTTACAGCATACAACTCAATCATGCCTATGCGTATAGTAATTCTCTCCATCGCCTTAACAATGACGAGGCAGCGAGCGCATCACCAGAGCAGATCGCTACGAGGATTTCATTTGGGGAGTTCATAAATCGAGTCATAAGGCTGGGTGCCGCTTTACGGAACAGTACCTTGATGTGATCCGATTGGTTTTCTGCAAAAACCCTGCTCGCTGACGTCGAGCGAGGGACCTGCATCAGCCGTCTAAATGTGTCATTATAACTCACTGTCAATTACCTCACGCTATATTGAAAGTATTTTCTCCACAGTGCATTGCAATAAATCGGGTAACAATATGATTTGAAGAGCTGGATTTAAGCTTCCCTTGGTGCGAACAAGAATTTTCGTATCAGCATGTAACCAACTGCATTTTGCCGCCTTGTTAGCTTTGCAACATCCTTGTCATCTGTGCAATCTGCTGTGACGATGTGCCCTAGATATTGAAATTCATCCACATAATCCAGTGCAACACCGCCTAGTTTTATCTCAGTGGATAGGTAGTAACTAGGACCCTTCGGTCTAACTAGCATACATACAGTTTTTGCAGTGTTATATACAATATCACGAGGTTCAGCAAATTTATTACAAATATCAAGAAGCTTTTGCAATGCTGAGAGAGTCGGTGCTAACAGCACCATATCATCTGCATAACTAAGATTGTCAACACAACAGTTGGCGACATGACACCCTTGGTTTTCTCTACTTAGAAGGTAATTCAACTCATCAGTGTACACGTTATACAACAGTGGCGATAGCTGACCTCCCTGCCTAATTCCGTTTTAACAATGATAAGTGGCCGATTTCGAACTACCACAACGCACTAAGAATTTCTGTTCCCTGTACCAAAATACAAGCAAGTGCACAATATGAAGAGGGGCTCCTCTCTCAATTAACTTTCTGAACAAAGTCCAATGGTTTACTCTATCAAATGCTTTCTTGGCGTCTAAAAAACACAGGAAAACAGGCGAGTCTCTACATCTGTAATACTCAACAGTTTGTTTCAATGCAAATATCGCCATTTCAGTTCCATGAATCCAAACTGACTTTTTGCGGCGGACAGAAATGTTTGCAATCTTGCAAGAATAATCTGCTCAAGAACCTTGGAAATTGAGGTGGCAATAGCAATGGGGCGATAATTATTTATATCAGAAGGGTCCTTTGTTTTACATTTCAGAAGAGGAACCACAGGTACATGCATTACCTCTCTTGGTAGCTCCTTGACATGAGTGCAGCCCGAAAGGAAGAGAGCAAGCACTGCAGTCAGTCTGTGGGAAGCATTCATGAACACTTCACTCGGTATGCAGTCATTTCCAACAGCTTTGTTATTTTTGAGGCCTTTGACAATGCTCTTAACCTCTGCTACCGAAACCATTCCGTTAACAGCAGGAACATTATCGAGGGCGTTTTCCACCCAACCTCTTTTCTCTTCTGTGTCAACAGAATTAGCAATGTGCTGGAAATGCTCCCCCCAGACCCATGCAATGTTTGCTTCCCCAGTTACGCCCGCCACCGCGAGTGGAAGTGCTTCCTTTTTAGGATTAAGTGACCGAATTTCTTTCCAGAAAT
>SDVV010024988.1:0-12499 GCA_016164225.1 Gammarus roeselii
CGTCATGTCACGCACAGTGCTCCTGCTAATGCACACACTGCGTCATGTCACGCACAGCGCTCCTGCTAATGCACACACTGCGTCATGCCACGCGCAGAACTCCTGCTAATGCACACACTGCGTCATGCCACGCGCAGAGCTCCTGCTAATGCACACACTGCGTCATGCCACGCGCAGAGCTCCTGCTAATGCACACACTGCGTCATGCCACGCGCAGAGCTCCTGCTAATGCACACACTGCGTCGTCAGCTTCAGTTAATGTAACGCTGGTCGAGGCGTTCTCCGCCAAACTTTAAAAAAAGTATTTGCATTGGAGGACAAAGTTTCTGAGATGATCTAGGAAGTTTGAGAGCAAACTGGCCAACTTGGTGACACTTCTGATGATGGCCAGCTGTCTCGTAAGTGGTAAGATACGGCTGGGTTAGGCCTTTGGTCCAACCCGGCATTTTACCAGAAATTTCATCGTTTACCATAAATTGATGAACGATGAAATAAAACTGTATCCTGACACCACGCTTTGCCTATAACCAATTTATCGCGGCCCGAGTTCAATAAATAAAAATTCTCAGCGCTGCCGGATTTGCCACATGTATTAGCAGCTTACAGAGAATGCTTTTCTTCACGCCAAACAATGTTCAGGAAATTTACATTCAACAGGGCAGGGAGTAAGTTTTTAATCTTATGTTTTTCTGCCTAATAGAACAACGTTCACTCTGAAACAAATATAGTTGACTTCCTTTTTCTTGAATTTTTCGCAGATCAAACTTTCCGTTCAAATAAGAAAATGTTGATCCAAATCATCCCTAGTTTCAATTTTAAATAATGTCGTGCGCCCGTTACCTTTCATCTCTGACCAATGAACTAAGCTTGGTATAACATGTTTGTATGCCAGATGTAAACCTCTACATATTTTAATGATATTTTTTTCTGTATTCGGCATCGGAAAAGAAACTATTTTGATGCCTAATAAAAATCACTGGAGTCGCCCTTAATGACTCGGGGAATTAAGAATGTCTGTCCTCTCTGTCGCCCAGCATTAATATCGATACCAGCAAACTTCATTCCATTCACTGAGTGACAATCTGGAAACGGAAGAAGAAGAAGGAAGAGACGGCCATTGAGCAATAAAGTGAGGAATTTCTTGTTGTCAAGGCTTTCATATAAGTAATTAATTGTCCAATATTCTTCTGATTTCATTACAGTTTCCACTATTCATATACATTCCTATTTCAACAGGAAGACCCAGTCAACACAGTCTCGGATTTGATTGCCTTTAGAGGTCAAATATATAAGCTTCATGAACGAATATGGTGACGTCGATAAGTTTATTACTACTTCTCCAAAGCTGCTTAGCCTCTGTCTATTCTATGACTACTGTACAATAGTGTCAGGGCGTGTAATCTCTTTATCGTCCGGCGATTGTTTTCGTTCTGCTTTACCTGCTGTATCGTTTGTTCAAACATCTTCAACTCGCATTCGTTGATGATTGCCGTTATCTGCTTGACTGACCACAGCCTCGCGATGAACTGATCCCGTAGCAGTCTACTTTTACAACAACCTTGGTTCTCTCCATGATTCCCTGGTCCGTTGAGGGCTGGTGAATAATTTTCGATCGACTCACCATCCCTTTGTTTCCTCCCGACAAATTACATCGGAGCTCCAATAGCCTACTTATTCGTTGATTATTCCTCCGTCTACATAGTAATTTTTATCTGAGTAGAGTAATGTTTCGATGTCCTTGAGCCTATCCGTCTCCAAATCTGTAGGATTCCCCTTCGTGGTGAGCAGGACCACCTAAGAGACGAATTTTCTTGCTCGTCGATTTACGCTGATTTCCTCCCTATGGAAATTTGAGAAACGAATTACGACAGGAAATCTTTGATGGATCCCGAAAGGGATGCAAAATACTCAAAATACTCGTTATCCTTGGGCTTCATTCGTACACTGAATACTTCAACCCGTTGCCAGTTTAATAATTGGTATATGTGGTGGAGGATTTAAACACTGCCGTACTTATAGCTGATGTATTTAAATGGGAATATTGAGAGTGAATGTTGCGGCCTGATCCTGTCCTCGGCTAAAACTTGATCAAATGCATCATTGTCTTTCTTATAAACATCACATTGTACGCACGTCAACAACCTTTGTAAGAAAAGCGCACATGCCTTGTTACTGTCCTACAACCAATGAAGGCATATCTAACAACAGTAGTAATGAACCAATCAGGAAGAGTAATTGGCTAGACATACTTCCATAGAAGATGGACCTTCCAAGGGCGTGTTGTTTTTCCACACGAAACCCATTCACGTCGTATTTTGTTGCTCTCAAATTTTTGCCGAATGCAAAAAAAAAAAGAACTCTCCAATTTGAAAATCATATAATAGCTTATTGTTTTTAAATTGCAAATATCAACAATTGATAGATCGATTCCAGTTTTTTGGCTTATACGAACAAACATTTTTTCTGACTTGTTACTGTCTGTTCAAGGCTCTAATTGAATTATTTACTATAGCCAGTAGGACAGCTGAAATATAATTTAGTAGCGCACTTGTAAGATCGTTTCATGAGAGTAGAGTTTATCATTCAAATTCCCCCTACTAGTCTGACAAATGTTGATCTTTTCACATGTTCCGCCGCAGTACTCAATGATCTGATTTACTAAACTTTTTTTTCTTTGCCTTCCAATACGCTTCTACAATTCTATTTTTAATTTTATCTGCACATTTCTCGAAGTTTCCCTTACACCGTGTACATGGACAGGTATTACAATGTATCCTCAATCGACTTGAAACTGGAACTCCGCACCAGCCCAGCCACTCAAGTTTGTTCTGCTATTGTGTAGGTTCTAACTACATGTTTGGGAATCGGTGCCACAATGGGTTGCTTCAAAATGGAAGCAAATCGTGGATCATTTCATGAATAACATCTGTTTTCAATCTTACGAGATTACGGGCAGGTTTTCATTCGCAGTTTCAGGGATTGATTTCTTACTTTCCTTCCGATCAAGTGTTCTTCAAGCGCCTTCTGACTCATACAATCAGAATGCAGAGTAATAATTAAGGAATGCATCTTAGCTACTGCCAAGCCGGTTAACTGTTAGTCACATTTTAGTTTTGATTGAAAAATTCATTTCAATTTTGAACATATCAGTGAAAGCATACGCTGTTTTATTATAGCTTCGAAATACGTGACCTCTGCCCGTATATAAATATCAATGACACCTGCCGTCCTATGATGTGGCTCTTCCATTTTTCTTGTTCAGTTGCAGGCATTGCAAGTGTTCCTTTGGTCAGGTTGCCAGGTGGCCGACCACAACCCCAGCTGCTTGCTCGGCAGGGCAGGCATGAAAAGGGCTGAGTAGCTCTCAGGAGAGCAGCTGATAAAAAGGAGATGCGATACAGATAAAATGAATAAATCAAAAGAAATACGACAAATGTCATCTCACTCGGATTAACAAATTAGTTATTAATTTACGAGCAGTACTTGGCTAAATCAGAGGAGCAAAAAAACACGACGCGAATTAGTCAAAGGTGGTAACAAGAACGCCGCAGAAAAGTCCACCGGTTAGGGTGCAATGTCACGAATCGTCACGAGGTTGGCCGGACATACGACAAGGCCCACTGATGTTTTTGCTCAGTGCTTTCGATGTATTATCTATGCCAGCCTCGGGCTGAAGAACAGTGGTTGAACATTACCTTCATAAGGGATATTCTCAATAGCTTGTAACTGTTTACAATGAGAGGCTTTATAGCCGAGGTATTGAAGCTTGTAAGTCATCATCGGCCACACGATCGTCAGGGCTTACCTCATTTGTAATATTCACTGTAAATAGAAACTAGTATCAGTGGATTAGAAAACTAATATCCTAATCCAATTATAATACTGGCAATGACGGGAAGAATTCGGCAATGAAGAAAAATGAGTATGGTACGAAATCAAAACGTACACTGTGGTGCCCAAATTGGTGCAGTTTGATGCGGCGGGGTAGTGGCTTCATGCCGTTGTGTTGCGTGGAGCAGGATATATTTGCTGGCTACGTTGCGAGCATATTGTTGGAACCTTCCTACCCAACCTAACCAAACTTAGGAGCACGTATTTCGAATCCGCGGGGCAAAAATAAGGGTTTTTAACCTTCGTGGTAAACGTACGTATTATTCTATGGTACGTAGTTCTAACAGCGGGGCAAACGTACGTGTGATTAATTATACATTGACTACCCCATGGCATCCAACTAACCCACCATATTCACCATGGTATCCGAAATAATTTTGTATCATACAGAATAAAATTGTGATAGTTTAATTGACGAGCACGGCGGATCTAGGTACAATGAAAACGATGTTTTTGTTGGGGAAATATCTATTTGAAGAGGGCTATTGTTGAAATAAGCATATCACCCTTAATGGTGTGCTTAATATTAAATAAAAGGCACAACAGTTAAAACTGGATTCTGGTATATCGGTTAGCATATTCACCAAAGGCATGATACGTGAATAACGCAGAAGATGACTAATAGCTACGTCAACAATGCCTTCAATAAAGAGGTGTCGAGATACTTAACGAGGAGTGAAGTTTCATTGCATTGTAAAAAGGCTCGAGTCGTCCAATTCAATAAATCATGTCATTAAAGACGGTCTATTCAACACATTTTGTGAAATCTTGACCCTCAGTTACACAGTTAGAGTCAAACATAGGGTTAAAATATTGTAACGGGTGCGATGACTGAATGCATTGTTATTGAGCCAAGCAGTGCACCGTTCCGTTACAGTCGTCTTGTAAAGAAATTGTTCGCGATTCAAGTAATCGCATAAATGTTTGAAAAGGATGGATCCCTCTGAATGACTTGCCCTGATGTGGCAGTTTTGGAGACACCTCGAACAATAAGACTAGGCGGTAATTACGCGTTAACGATCAGCTTACCCAATACGGGTACGTTTATTGTCTGAGCTGACGATCAACGTACCCGCACCGAGAGCGTAATCAACGGACCCGTACCTGGAGCGTAATCAACGTACCCGCACCGGGAGCGTAATCAACGTACCCGTACCGGGAGCGTAATCAACGGACCCGTACCTGGAGCGTAATCAACGTACCCGTACCGGGAGCGTAATCAACGTACCCGATTACGCTCTAGAAAACCTACACCCTGCACATTTTAATGAGACCTGCAGTACTTGTACAGCAAATGTGATACTTCCAAAACAGACCTCAAGTGGTGAATGCCAGAGACTCGTCAATAAATGGTCAAAATTACACATCAGCTGTTATCTATTGCAAAATAATGATATACTAGTGCGGGTTTGTACTTTAATGTACTCCAAAAAATGTTCAATTCTATTGTAACAGATATGAAATAGATGCAATTTTCAGTAGCAATGCGTTTCCGTTTCAGCGGTATCAGATAATAGGAGCCATTCACGACAAAATGTATCAAATGTTTTACCCAAAGATGGCTTGACTATGCTCGATTACCTGTCTTCCACTCTAGTTCTAACGGACAAGCTGAACGAAGTTGTGGTATAATAAAATGCGTCAGATAGCGTGAGGCAAAGGTTAGGACAGTCTCTGTTCCACTACCGACACTTTCGTTGCCCATATAGTGTATTTTAATAGTATAGTTCGTGTAACTGACAAATACCGCAGTAATCCACGTATGCATCATGATCCAGGTAAGATACTACATAGGTGCATAGAATTTAAGAGAAGCTTCATATCTGTTGCTTCAGGCCGTGCTCATGGGTAAAATGTTTGCGTGAAGATAAAAAGGTAGTCAGTTGAGAGCCCTACGAGATAGCACCAGCAGCACTTGGGAGAACATTGCCAAGACGGAAGTTCTGTAAAATGGTACCGGCATCAAGCCCCGTCGGGCGAGGGCTCCTCTTCATTTACTGGCTGGACCAAGGAATGCGAAACGCCACAAACTCGCTATAAACAAGTCAATTAGAACATAGGAGAGCAAATTCCAACATTTTCAACTTATCGGGAGTTCACTCTCCTGTCCAAATTCGATCATATATGTGGCATTGCGCCTGCTTTGGTCCTAACGGTAGATTAAAGAGGCATTGCGTCATGGACGCTGGACCGGTTGGAAACTTAAGCTTGTATAGAAGGAGGTGTCTTTCAGAAAACATATCCCTTCGGTGGCCTGTCGTTCCGGTGGCTCGTCGTGCCAGTGACTAGTTGTTCTGTTGGCACGTCATTCCGGTGCGTTCCGTGCCCGGGGCTCGTCGCACCGGTGGACCGTAGTGCCGGTGGACCATCGTGCAAGTGACTCGTCTTGCCAGTGGTACGTGATGCCGTCGATCCGTCGTATCGGACGAGCTTCGTGCCGGCTGTGCATCTTCTCTCGGCATTTTCTCCTGCCTGGCAAAGATCAGATCTCGAGCTTGTCACATTAAACTGATATTATGTTTCGGTCCTTTAGACACCACGGAGGAGCTCAGTCAGGATACTCCTTGAAGAAGCGAGTAGGAATCTAATAAAAATACTATCACGACGCAGCATTGAGGAATGGGTAGCAAAGGAAAAATTGTGATGTGATGGAGGACTCCATTAGACGTTTTGAAAACACTGGTGCTCTATTAATACTCACAAATGATGGATTATGTCGGAAGTGTGTAATAAGTGTGGTCAGAAATGATTCTGTATTTCAGATGTTATCATGTTGTAGGCTTGTTTCTTTGTTTGATTTTAATATATTAGGGAAAACACCAGCTCACGATACGATCTACTCATTCCTTGTAGAAGGCCAAAAAATTAGAACATCGTTTGTATAAAAACATTTTAATCTTTTTGAATAGACGGGAGCCAATACACATTTTAATTACATTAGCAGGCAAAAAGTAAAAAACCTTACAGCAAAACAATGTTGCATGTACACAGCTATTTGAACTCTGAAGTGAGGAAGTAAATTATAAGGTTCATCATAATTTTTTTAGGATGTTGGTGTTATTTCATTGAGGAATACATTTGAAGACTATTTGGTGGTAAGAAATCTATTTACATATCATATGTATATCTGTTCAGCCCATCCCAATGTTGCCAGACATCGACCACTTTCAGGCATATTTAAAGAGTCACAAATTGTTTAAACTTTGTATGTATAGACACACAGCCGTTTCCCCCTAGTTAGGAGGGTGGCTAAGTTAGGCTGATATAGAGGGGCGAGGCACCCAATCTCCCCGCCACAAGACCGCCGTGACACCAAATTTAATCTATCCAAATATTGTAAGCTACAATTCAGGAGCAGGGATTGTTTTGATAGCTGCGATTGGTCCCGTCGCACGGGTCTGTTTTGAGATAATGGCTTCTGCCATCGTCTCAGACCCAGTTTCCATCCAACGCGGAAGTACAAACCACGATGTTGTCCTGTGTCCTGAAGCACACGTCAAAACCTTTCATAATTGTTTGTACCACAGAAATATTATGACTATATTAATAACCAATTTTGAAAGGTATTCCATTTATTCGTAACGCTGAACATGTTACATTTCCATGCATCGACTTCATATGAAGCGCAACGTTTCGATCAAGCAAGACTTTTATTTTCATTTTAACAGTTTTCACAACTTTTTTTTTCTCTAAAAACTCCGAACACCGAAAAAACTGTCAGCAATCTTGAAACGATTCATATGAATAATTCGAAACAGTTATCACTCAGCTACATATTTTCGAAATGTTTTCATGTACACTTCTTCACATAACCTGAAGACCAGCTACTGACTTGCTCTGTGCTATAATGTCTTGGCCTTAACACCTGCTGTTACAACCATTCGATGAGGAGGTGAATTTAAGGTTTTTAAAAGATTGCGGGTCTTTAATGCATCCAAGATCAAAGCTGGCATCAGCCAATCTGGTCTGAAATGATGTTTTTCCTAACTCCATTTAAGGTAAAATAACCCTTAGATTTATGTAAACATGTTTTTTTAGGATGACAGTGGCTTCCATAAAGAATTTTTGATATTATTTACATCCATTATTTTTTCGAGGTTTCAGTGACGTGACCATTAGTCAGTGGACTCCGATGACAGCTAAGTCCTAACGATTGCACTCAACGACCCTGATGAACCATTTGCAATTAACAAGATAAAAGGCAAGATTTTAGGCGATGAAACAGAAAACTGGCATGGAAACTCTAGATTAAACCATTTTCTTCCGTTTAAGAGAAATTTATTTTATTTCCTTCCGTACATGCTTAACACCATATTTCGCACCCTGGCAGTTGAGCCAGTGTCAGGTAATGAACCACGGACATCGTGTCTCTGTTGGGACAAGCGGTCATAAACCAGCCCTCTTATACTGCCTAAGGCCCATGACTTCCTCCTACACTGCGTTCCTTCGCTAGATCGCGAGTACTACCAAAGGTCTGAGCCACCATCCTACACTGAGGCCCTCTCCAAGAACGCGAGTACAGCCTAAGGCCTGGACTACCTCCTACACCGTGGCTCTTCTCATGATCGTGAAGTTAGCAAATGGCCTGATCCCCTCTACAACGGTGTGACTCTCCTCAAGAATGTGAGTACAACTGAAGGCCTGATCCACCCTTCTTCATTGTGGTCCTTCAAAAGAACGAGCAGAGCCTGAGGCCTAATTGACCATCCAATACTGTGTTCCTCATCACGAGCAAAATTAGATCCTAAGGCATAGGTCGCCCAACAACACTTTTGCCCTCCTCATGACGTAAAAAGAACCGGAGGCCAGCCCCCCTCCAACTCTGTTGCCCGCCACTAGCATGTGAATCCAGCTAAATCTCTGAGCTGACATCCAGCAATGTTGATCTCCCTACGATCGTTTTAACAGGCCTCCTCATGAAAGTGCATGGAACCTAAGGCCTGTGACCCGTTCCAGTACTGTTGCCTTCATCAATGACGTAAGCACAGCCTAAGCCATACATCGCCTTCCTTCAATGTGGGCCTTCTCAAGACGAAACTACAATATAAACAAATGCATGTGTACAGCCGATGGCCTGAACCGGCAACCAAAGCTGTGATCCTCTTCAAGAACGTGAACAGTATAAAAAGTGTGATGTCCTTCTGCACTGCGGCCCTCCTCATGAACATAATTGCATAAATCATGCTACGCTCTCCTACAATGCAGCCCACCTCATGAACTTGAGTTCAATCTGAGGAGTGATCCGCGATCTTACACTGTCACCCTACACTGTGATCCTACACTGTGATCCTACACTGTGATCCTACACTATGATCCTACACTGGGACTCTACACTGTGATCCTACACTGTGATTCTGCACTGTGATCCTACATTGTGATCCTACACAGTAATCCTACACTGTGATCCTACACTGTGATCCTACACTATGATCCTACACTGGGACTCTACACTGTGATCCTAGACTGTGATTCTGCACTGTGATCCTACATTGTGATCCTACACTGTAATCCTACACTGTGATCCTACACTGTGATCCTACACTGTGATCCTACTCCGTGATCCTACACTGTGATCCTACAGTGTGATCCTACACTGTGATCCTACACTGTTATTCTCTACTGTGATCCTACTCTGCGGCGTCTCTAAAGAGCAAAATACAGTTTACAGAATTATCGTCCCTCATAAAATAGGCCCGCCTCATGAACGTGAATACAGTTTAGGGGTTGAGGCGCCTACCTACTTTCTGAGCCAGCCACCTTCAAAACGTGAGTCATGCCTAAAGTATGAGCTGCCCTCCCAAACTGTTGCCCTCCTCAGAATCGTGAGTAAGGCCTAGGGCATGAAATCTTCAAGTACGTGAGTAATGTCAAATGCCTGAGCTGCTGCCCCCCCAAGCTGTTGCCCTCCTCAGAAACGTGAGTAAGGCCTAAGGCAAGAAATCTTCAATAACGTGAGTTATTTCAAATGCCTGAGCTGCCCTCCCAAACTGTTGCCCTCCTCAGAAACGTGAGTAAGGCCTAAGGCAAGAAATCTTCATGAACGTGAGTAATGTCAAATGCCTGAGCTGCCCTCCCAAACTGTTGCCCTCCTCAGAAACGTGAGTAAGGCCTAAGGCAAGAAATTTTCAAGAACGTGAGTAATGTCAAATGCCTGAGCTGCCCTCCCAAACTGTTGCCCTCCTCAGAAACGTGAGTAAGGCCTAAGGCAAGAAATCTTCAAGAACGTGGGTAATGTCAAATGCCTGAGCTGCCCTCCCAAACTGTGGCCCTCCACAACAACATGAGAGCAGCGAAAAGCTTAGGCTGCCCGCCTGCTCTGTGACGTTACTCAAACGTGAGTGCGTAAAACAGCCTGCGTGCGAATTCAACTGAATCCACCAAAACATCGGAAATGTTGATACAATATATATTCTATAAAATGTAGTTACTAAACATTAGGTAAATTTTCAGTCTGAGGGAAATGACAATGAACGGGAATCATCGAATAGTCCTTATTAAATAAATACATAACGATCTAAGGTTATGGTAATATGAATCAACAGGCAATACATACCTTTCTAATCATTCTTCTATTTTCACCCTCCCCAAATGAAAAAATCATTGTATGCTCCAACCCAAAGCTGCTTACAAACATTTTATGCTCCAGCCCAACGCCGCTTATTCTAACATATCCATTTTCGTAATTAAATATATATTATTCGCTGCTTAAGTATCCATCATCAATGAAACATTGGTGGAGAAAATAATTGAAATAATATCATTCCGGCTTGCGGATGGAAACCAGTAATAAAGCTTAGATCTAGATTTATCTCACAAATGGTTTCACTACCGTATGAAGTCTTTAAAGAATTGAGACACTCAAATATTTTTTAAGAACTTGTGTTCTTCTAGATTAGTTCTGAGACATTGTTGGGTTTCGGTCAGTTTCATCCTAAATTATAAGAGGCATTTAAATGCATGCACTAATTCCTTTGGAAATGTGATTATTTCCCTAATCTTAAATTGTCTGTTCATTAAGCTGTCAATCTAAATTAGTGAATCAAATCGTTCAATTTTGTCATTATCTGATCTTGAATATTTGCGTAAAGTTGCTATAACCATGTACATCATAGCTACTCATGAAAGTATTCCCAAAACAATTTACTTACGTTCATTTTCTATTTTTATCTTAGGCTGATTCCTGCTCGTGAAGGTGAGGGAGTGTGTGTTGTGTGCGTTCGAGAGTGTAGGTGGGCTTAGGTAAGTGTGATCATGTGTGTGAGTGTGTGAGTGTGTGTCCGTGGATGTGTCGGTTCCATAGAGTTGTGCGAGTGAGGTTTGTTGTCCAAATAGTCTAGTTCGCTTCATTAAATAACTTGATTTGAATACTTTACAATACTTTACCGTAATAAGGTCAATTATGCTTTATATCGCCTAATGGGGCTGTGGTGCGGTTATGTTAGCTTTATTGAGCAGCGACTCCATTAGGCGCTGGGTTACGAAGTAAAAGAGAGTATCGGCAGAAGCAAATGAGGCGGACCCAAATGATCCAATTCAAACTCGCCCAAATTGGTATGAGAAAGTGGTAAAGTAATGGTTTTTGTTCCAGCCCGATGGCTCTGTAATGGATTTCCTATCGTTCCAGTATTGAATTGAGAGGATCCATGCAGCTATACTCTCACAATAAGGAGAATTATGATTATGATAATAACTGTTCAGAGCAAATTTCACATTTTTTTTATTAATAATGAAAAACGATCTGTGGTTGAGGAAAAAAATTACATCAAGAGTGTATGCCGGTACAGGATTATGAAGGTTGCATCAAGTATCAGTTGGGAGGAGTCTAAATTCGCTACCGGTGTTACTTGTCCAGTTACCGTCGACGAGATCATCTACGCAGAAATTTGATTTGAATTGTGTTGAAGTTAACATGTGAGTTTTACTAGCCAGCCTAAAGATAGATGTTACCGCCGTTTCCTCATCACAGACGCGTTCGTAGAAAAGTAAAGGATAATTGGATCGAACTCGCGGACAAATATAGCTGTCGAACGCAGGGTCATAGGAACTTCTGTCGACCCTTCGCAATATGATAAGCTCTCGGCGCCTGCGTGTGGGGAACAACTCCAGCGAAAGCCCCCCTGTTCACGTCGTCGTCGATGGCCTCAACGTGAATGTAGCCTGTGCGCGGTCACGTCGTCGTCGATTTTTTTTTATGATTTAAGGATTTAAAATTTATTTTGGTGTGATCACATGTTGACAAAATAACAGAAATATCAGAAAACACAGATGATACGTACCAAGTTTTCGTCAGCGTGAACTGTTCTGAAGACAACATTTGCTACCTGGGTGAATTTAATATTAACTTAAAACTAGGGTTGAAGAGTAAGGACCCACCGATGGACATTGTTGGAGGACATCCTCTACTCTCCACTTTTTAATATGTCGAGACAGATGCAAGCATTACATTAGACCATTAATTTCAAAGAAATAAGCAGAGTGTCTGATCACCGACTTTTACTTTATCATGACTATTTACTGTTTCAGCTGTCTTTTACTTAGCTTGAGAGCAGAAAATGTCCGACATGAGGTTGTCTATTACATTACTCACACATTGTTTGGCGTACGATGG
>SDVV010024989.1:0-12499 GCA_016164225.1 Gammarus roeselii
TATAACAATTGTTCATCACTATGTTTTGGTAGAATACGGAAGTAATGCATTGGCAGAGAGTGGAAGAAAAGAAGCAATACAGTTGAATTATAGAGCCTGTTATATGGAATATGCTTTACATTACGCCTATTTGTTGTTGCAAGACCCCGAACCCAGCTTCTCCGCTGCGCTTGGCTCGCTGAGGGACCGAGTATTGCCCATGACCTTTCAGGGACAATATTAACGACTCTGACAGGACAAACAAACTGAGGAGCTGGAAGAGGAAGGGCGAAGGCAGAATAACAAACACGGCCAAGGAATGGCAGGTAACCAACGAGGAGACAAGAAGAATCGAAGACCCAAATTTACCGCTTGATGTCTTAATTAAATAGGAAATCTAACTTAATCCACACCGAAGCTGCCCGTGTGATCGATCATAATAGACACACAGGAACAGAAACATTATATAAATAATAATAATGATAATAATAATAATGATAATAATAATAAAAGCTTTATTAACAATCAACATGGGCACAGTATTACAATTGAGACATCTTATTTTAGGGTTACAGTGAGAACAAAGTTAAAAAATTACCGCACACATCTATGAATAAATTACGGCATACAACTCTATCATGTACTAAAGAATTCCATACAGGCACACCGTCATCCGGTCGACATCAGCGCTAAGGGCACAGTACTGCATTTGTGTTAGGATCACTTTGGAGACGTATTATTTCACTTGACTCTTACTTTGTTTACGAACGAAACAGTACCATGGTAATTCGAACATTTCTTATGATTCACATCTAAGTGCTTTAGTTTATCCATTTTCCTCAAAATATGCTCCTACCCAGAGGGTATTAAAGGATGTAGGAAGGAACGATTATACTTTGTCTCTGAAACCACCATGGTGTGTTATATGTTTTTACATTTATATCTGAACTAACCAGACTGTTTTAATCTCCCTTAATGCCGTCTCATCTCTTCCCGACCGCTCCTCGGGTGAGGACAGTTGCTTCCAACGCGCCATTAGTGGCAATGGGCCATTAAAGAGCCATTATGGCCTTGTCAAAAATTAACTGCATCGGTAAACAAGGACACAAGAGCTTAGAAGCAGCAGTTAAGAAACCTCATGGGACAGTTTGCAGGTTTCGGTACCAAAAGAGTTCACATATTAATTGTAATGTCATCTGTCAAGCGGGGCCTGTTTGATATAACTTGGCATACTAATTCAACATTTCGACATTTTAACGTGAGATTGATGTCCAGAACTGCTCCAGAATATTCGACTAAGAAATAGCGTCACAATTATTTCCACATCTTGATTATGAGGATGATTAATTGAAGGCTTTGACTCTTGCATGACATGTTGCCATAATCATGATACTATTGAATGTTATTGATGTTAATTCAATATTATTCGCTTATATAAAGGTAGAAATACAGTGGATTCTCGTTAACGAATTTAATGCGAGCGCGCTCCGCCTGATACGCCGCGGGGTAAACGTTCCAGTATTTATTTTTCTATATTGCTTTTTATTATTATTTCCTCTGCAAAATCTTATCGATTGACTATACTACAGGCAGGAGAGATTCATGCTACATATGATGACTGCAGGTCAGTTGCCTAGTCATAAAAGTTAATCAGCAACTGGTCGATGAAAACTCGTGTTGTATAAAAACCTTCAAAAGCGGCTACGCGGGACTCCGTCGAGACGTCTCGTTACGTGCCTAACAAAGTTAAATCAAAAATAGGTGATCAACTCACTATTGAATTTCAAACCACAGAAATGTGAACAATACAGGAATCAGCAGAGTATAACTACAATTTTCGACGAGTCAATTTTGACGGTTGAAGGACGAAATCGCAAACATAAACTTCGGGTACCAATTTGATGGCAGGACCGCCGATGAATGCTTTGTGTATCTGAGAGGCAGGATTGTGCAACCAAACAAGCGACACATATTGGCAAGGAAAATACAAATTAACAATCATTCTTGGCTGAATAATGGAGTTCAAGAAGCAACTGAAAGCCGATAGACGTTGTATCAAGACCACAAAACTAATCCGACGCCAGAATCAGAAGAAACGCATGAAGGGGTTGGTAGAAAAGTGAGGAGAGTGATCAGAAGCACCAAGCAAAACAAGGAAACATATATTGTTCCTATGTCCAAGTTCTAGGTTCTTGGCCTATGTGAATGAGAGACATGCAGTTCATGACAGCAGTTGCTCGCTATGAAACAGTGCACGCGATCTAAAATCTTCCGCTGCAGAAACGTTTAACAAATTCAAATAATACTTTGCACTCACTTTCTCAGATGAGAATATGAATAATATCTAAAAAATCGAACTGCCTCGAGAAGTGCGACCGTTGGAAAATATTCACTTCCTCGTCGAGGGAGTAGAGAAACAACTCAGCAAATGATACATTTACAAGTCTGCAGCACCAGATGGCTTGCATCCCCGAATGTTGCGGAACATCTTCCAAATCTTAGACTGTCCGCTGCCGGAGGTCATTAACAGGTCTATGAATTTTTGAATTATTCCAGATGTTTGGAAACAAGCAAACGATACAGCCATATTCATAAAGGGCTTTAGATGAGAGCCAGGGAACTATAAACCAATCAGTCCAACATTTTTGGTCGGATTTTTTTCCATAAAAAGTAATAAATAACAGTAATACGAGTCACTTTGACAGAAATCATCTCATCAAGGAAACCCAATACGAAACAAACCTAGCTGCCTGACCAATCTCCTTGATTTTTTTTTCAATAAGGTCCTGGAGACTAACAACAGTATTCGATGAGGTCCCCCATGAACGTTTACTAGGTAACAGTGCTAGTAAGCTGCTGGTACCTAGTACTACTAGGTGTTGCCTAGTACTGGCAGCACCCAAAGCTGCTGTCTTCAAACGTTGCCAGTTAAGCGCACGGCATAACTGGAAACAAAGTGAGGTGGCTTCGAAATTGGCTCGGTGGCCACCAGCGACGGATCTATGTTGACCAAGGAAACAATCAGTGGACTACGGTAACGTCTGGTGTACCCAACTGTCTCTTTTGACGTACTCCAGGCCAGTGTCAATGGGCCCCGCTTATGTATAATCTTTATAAATGACCTTAACACCGGCATAGCTCGCAATTTATCCAAATTTGCTGACGGCACAAAACTCTGCCGTAAAAAGGACTATGAGCAAGATCGCATAATTATCCAAAGTGATCTTAATGAACTCCCGAACAGGGCTGAAACGTGGTGAACGAACTTTGATTCAGAAAAATACACTCAAATGCAAATAGAACCAGATCTTGAAATATCAGTGACCAGAGATCTCAACTGAAAGAACCAAGTGGAAGCTGGCTACAAGAAATGCAATAGAGTCCATGCCTTCATATCCAGAAACTTTCGCTACAAGTCCAGATTCGTGTTTTAGTTATATACTTCACTCGTCAGGCTCCAAATGGAATTTGCAGTACAATTTTGGTCTCCTCACCAGGGAGGAAGTACTAACAAAATGGAACTCGCAACGACCCGGCAAACTTAAACTGATATCACTTGGAAGGCGACGTCTTAGAGGTCGGCTGCAAGAAGCCATCAAATAACAAAATGTGTTTATTAACCCTTGACTAGAGGACCTCTTTGATTGAGATTATATAACCGAAGAAATAAAAATAAAGTTTAGAAACTCATCTAAAACCATTCAGAACTTCAGTTGCCGAACACTTTTTTTCAATCAAGACACCAACAACTTGGAACAGTTCATCGCTTAATGTAGGTAATAGTAGTAACGCCAACATCTTTAAAAGCCGGCTCGAACAAAACTAGGCGACTAGTCCATCACCTTTCGATGAAAATGTGACCCAAGTACTAGTGCCGCTGAAGATGGCAACAACCTCCGTTTGAGTCTTCAGTGGCCGGCAGCCAACGAGAGATGGGCACCAAGTCTGGGCAGGGCTAATTTTTATGGCAAAGTATTGCTAGAATGGACTCTTCAGCGCATCCAAAGCCTACAACGACTACTACTGCTACAAAAAAAAATCAACTTTAGAAAAATGTTTAATAATATATTTCGATTAGGGCCAACTTTAATTTAGAATCGTTCATGCAACCTCGCATTTGATGTTTGGCAGCAGTAAATTTAATGTGGTGTTGATCAATCGCTCATGCAACCTCGCACTTGGTGTTTGGAAGCAGTAAATAGAATGTGGTGTTGATCAATCGTTCGTGCAACCTCGCACTTAGTGTTTGGCAGCAGTAAATAGAATGTGGTGTTGATCAATCGTTCATGCAACATCGCACTTGATGTTTGGAAGCAGTAAATTAAATGTGGTGTTGATCAATCATTCATGCAACCTCGCACTTGATGTTTGGAAGCAGTAAATTTGATGGTGTGTTGATCAATCGTTCATGCAACCTCGCACTTGATGTTTGGAAGCAGTAAATTTGATGGTGTGTTGATCAATCGTTCATGCAACCTCTCACTTGATGTTTGGCAGTAGTAAATTTAATGTGGTGTTGATCAATCGCTCATGCAACCTCGCACTTGGTGTTTGGAAGCAGTAAATAGGATGTGGTGTTGATCAATCATTCATGCAACCTCGCACTTGGTGTTTGGCAGCAGTAAATAGAAAGGGGGGCAAATCTGGAGCCATGGCTTCTTTTGTCAGCTATAAGCGTCTGACTAAGCTGGGCTGATTGTTGCAATTCCACACCAATAATTTATCGTTTGTTTTTCAATGCACTGTACGGTTAGTGAACCAATGATATCTGCTATGTCTGTTACTAACTTCTATAAATACAATTTTATTCATTTGTTTTTTTTCTCTACAGACGATCCTCAGCGTCCAACGTTGTTGAAGTTGGTAGTTAAGATAATAATAAGCTTAGCAACTTCTCGAGAAGTTGAGGGAAGGACGACGATTTATGGAAAAGTTTCAAGATATTCTGAAAGAATCATCCACAACTTGCCTACAGACTAAGTGTGGCCTTCTCGACAGAAACAAACCAAGACATGCAATAGAATCTTGAATTCTCGCAGATCTTTCATTGTGGAATATCATTTTGATGTCTCTTTATATTGAACCCACTTTGATCATATCCAGAGAGAAATATAATAAATTAATTCAAGCCGTCGCCACTGCTTTTATGACGAAGATTGGCGCTGATTTCATTTAATGACCCATTCCAGGCTTAGTGTTTTTTTGCTTTTCAGTGCAATAACAAAACATGCGGCTCCCGTTGCATCGGAATAGGGAATAATTCGACGACATAACAACTGATTGGGTTGGCAGAGCTCGAGAAGATTCGATTTACAAATGAGGCCATTGATTCCGCATTGTTCCGTATATGGATTAAATTTGTTATAGTGTTGTTTGAGTACTGGATCCTGTAGTATCACTTTGAACCTCTACGCAAAATGTAGTGTACAGTCAAGTAATCCACTCAGAAATGCAACGGATTTTTCAGCTCACAGTACTCTGAGTAATTTCCGTCTTTTGTTCAATCAACCGCACGCAAACTCCCCCACTCGACGTACCGCCTCAATAACTCTGTCGAGAAGCCTCCATCTATGTAGTAGAAGTTTAACAACATGATAAAAAGTATTATACAACACTATATTTATTTGTAGAGTGTCAACGACAAACAGCTAAGGTAGGAAATTGAAAATACGAGTGATTTGCAACATTATGCCGACCTGCAAAAGAATGGAGATGAGCTTTGTTCATCATTTAAGTGATTTATGAAGCATGTTTTGTGACTAAGGAAAATAATGGGCATAGAAGTCATACCCATCAAATAATCCGAGATTGTTCGCCAAAATTATTAATTCCATGAATGTTTTCGATTTGGTTATTTGGTAGTGTACTTTGAATAATTCTGTACGTTTCTAACGCTTATAGTCGGAGTAAAATAATCCTAGGATAAAAGTCCAGATCAAGAAAAAACATTATAGATAATGACGATGAGGCAGTGACACTTAAAAGAATGAACTGTATAGAGGCAATCATTACAACCATATCTTGATGGGTTATCATTATTAGTGGCATTTTCAATCGTCTGCTCATGAGAAATTAATTTAAGAACTGGAAACTCAGTATCGGACGGTATTGTTGAGGGCCATAAATTTGAATATGAGAGACGCCAACAACTTCAACAACATAAAACAAGATCTGATTAATCTTATATACAAAAACAATCAAAACTACTGTCAAGTGCGGATTTTCCGGCATTGAAAATCGTCAACAACAGAAGTTGTCCTTTTAGCGAATGATGCTATAGTGTACTCGACCGGAAAAATCTTAATGATACTATCCCTAATATAAATAATCATTTGGTTCACATTTCAAACTGGTTACCATCTTATGAGCTGACTCTAAATGTCGACATGACTTAGGTTATGATATTTTCGAGGAGGATGATACCCATTCCTAACACACCGGCTGAATTTGAAAGTCAACCAATTGTAGACTTTATTGGAAATCATTTTTTTTTTATTGACGGAAAATAATCTAAATCGTGTGGCTTCTTTTCAAGACTTGATATTATCTAACAATTTCTGGAAAAATTATTTGTACCGCAGTCAAAGGCATTCCTTTCTGACTTTCGTATAAACGTGAGATCTTGTACCTATGTAACAAACCTAAGAGCTATCACTCATTGTCAAAAGCGGGGGATTAGAACACTATCGAATGCTGGCCGACGTGACCACACTTTGCCTCTATTATTTTCAATTGAATATTCTCCCAATTTCTCGCATAAATAACCATTGTTTTGTAAGAAATTACCTTTTGAATAATTATCGGATCAAAACGGATTTACGAAGTCCCTGTAACCCGTTGAAACCCTCAGATTTTTTTTTCTAAATGCAGGGCTGCTAGACGATGATCCGACACTCTGTTACATATTTTTTCGACCGATAATAGTACTTCACGAAGCTTGTATGAGTGCATAGTATCTTCACGAAGCTTGTTTGAGTTAGCAATTGCTACCCCATTAGGTAGTTGAATGCTGGTAGTAATTTCCGTAGACTAATAAACATGAGATCCTCAGCCCTATTGTTAAATTAAGTTTATCCTTAAGAAACACTAAGAAACTGTGGAAATGAACGTTTATCCATCCAGATTAAAGATGCTTTGTATAAAATTAATTAAATTCTTCAAACAGTTTTACTTTATCCTAGTTTTATTGCAATCCTTTGGTAAATAGCTTCATAAACTCATACTGAGAAGAAATTGTTCCATTCCACCTAAAATCAGTACGCAGCAAATTGCTGCCACCTTCAATACCTATTTCAAATTTCTAAACAATTGGGGTATATTTTGTTCATAAAAAATATTGATAACGGTTAACTAAGAACTGGAAAACCATGTGAAGAGGGATATTTGGCTATTCAAGTGCAGTAATGCCATCTGAAGGAATTAACACATTGCGTCAACTGTTGCGATGAATCTTTGCTGCTACTCTATAGCTGTGCTCAGGCACATCGGTCACTGTAAGATTCTGAGGCATTCCCTGTCACTCTTAAGCTGTGCTCAGCAGCAGCGTACACTGTATGATACAGAGGCATTGCCTGTCACTCTTAAGCTGTGCTCAGCAGCAGCGTACACTGTATGACACTGAGACATTCCCTGTCACTCTTGAGCCGTGCTCAGCAGCAGCGTACACTGTATGATACTGAGGCATTCCCTGTCACTCTTGAGCTGTGCTCAGCAGCAGCGTAAACTGTATGACACTGAGACATTGCCTGTCACTCTTAAGCTGTGTTCAGCAACAGCGTACACTGTCTGATTCTGAGACATTCCCAGTCACTCTTGAGCTGCGCTCAGCAGCAGCGTACACTGTATGACACTGAGACATTCCCTGTCACTCTTAAGCTGTGCTCAGCAGCAGCGTACACTGTATGACACTGAGGCATTCCCTGTCACTCTTGAGCTGTGCTCAGCTCGATTATTTATGCCAGCCTTAATAAATTGAAGTTATTATTAAGTAAAAATTTGATTCAATTTAAGTTATTCGAAAAAGTCTGTCGGACATATTATTTTAAGTTTTACGTATACCCATACTACATTGATGCTCATACTGATACTCGCCCACACTACACCAATGATCACACTGATGCTCGCAATATCTCCACACTACACTGATGCTCACACAGATGCTCCAATATGTCCACACTACTCCAATGATCACACTGATGCTCAAAATATGTCCAAACTACACTGACGCTCACCTTGATGCTCACAATATCGCCACACTCCACTAATGATCACACTGTTGATCACAATATGTCCACACTCGACTAATGATCACACTGATGCTCACAATATGCCCACACTACACAGATGCTCACACCGATGCTCACGGTATGCCCACACTACACTGATGCTCACACTGATTCTCACAATATGCCAACACTACACTGATGCTCATACTGATGCTCACAATATGCCCACACTTCACTGATGATCCCACTACTGCTCACAATATGTCCACAATACACTGATGTTCACAATATGATATCAAGACTCCGATGCCCATACATATACTTACACATACCTGATGCTCGATATGTTTGGACCGATGATGTTGGACTATCAATTAGTAGTGGCAAGTTCTCATAATGCTAGTTTGAAGAAGAACCGTTGAATATCATCGGTCGCTAGTTGATTATTCTGGCTAGCATTGCATTATATCATTCCTAGCCTGTGTCATTTTATTGTAAGAAAAATATTCCCACAATGACATCCTAAACCTGCCAGTTTTTCCGAATAATTCCTCAGTTCTCCTACATTTTAAGGTTCTACCGGACTCCATAATCTCCCCCTCATTGACAGCTGACTGCCCTCTCTTTCTCCTCCAGTGTGTACAAACTCATCTACATTATCCTTACCTTAGTCAGGATGTTGACTGAAGTAAGGATATTATGACATATATTTTATTATACATCTGAATCAACTTATGACTGTGACAATTCAACACTTAGGGTAGTTTTTTAGCTAAATATCAATTGTATAGAAACTCATCAAAATAAACGACCTCGGCATAGATAAACTCGTTTCTGTAGAAAAAAATAGACAATTGATCAGACAAACTGTTGGATGCTATGTATGATGAAATAATACAATTTTAACTAAGAACTTTGCCGCAATAATTCAATTCCTATACATCACTGGGGGAGAAGTAACGTTACAGATCAATTAAAAGTTATATTCACAATTAGAATGGTAAGTGTCATAATAATTGATGGGTATCCACAACGACGGATCACATCATTGTCGCGAATGTTATTGTAAGCACTCGTCAGAAGGACAGCAGTTCACTCTACCATCAAGACCCTGCTCGACAGCTTCACAGCAGTTACCTCTACCACCAATATCCTCCTTAAAAGCAGCACAGCAGTTAACTCGACCAATAAAATCCTGCTCGAGAGCAGCACAGCAGTAAACTCTACCATAAAGATGGTGTTTGACAGCAGCACAGCAGTTAGCTCGACAATCAAAATCCTGCTCGAAAGCAGCACAGCAGTTAACTCGACCATCAAGATCCTGCTCGACAGCAGAACAGCAGTTAACTCTACCATCAAGATCCTGCTCGACAGCACACAGCATTGAACTCGACCATCAAGATCCTGCTACCATCCACTCAAGACAACTGCGAGCGCCACCGACCGTCAGAACACTGGCACTGTCATGTACAGAATAAGGCGGCAATTCTATGTAAGCTAACGAAATATTGTTTGCCAAAGATATTCATCGTTAGTACTCCGAGAACGTAACTTTATCTGCGTTCTCTAATATTTGAAATTAGAGAGCCCGGAATTATACTTACAGCGTTGTACTGTTTTTTACTTATCCGACGAATAAAGAGGAGCAACCTTGGCAATAAATATATTTTGTCTTGTTCCATCGCACTTAATGTCCATTTTCTGCGTGGTATAAAACTCATAGAATTGAAACTCAATATTTGTGACTTCTTTCACGCTCACCAATTTTCATTGACTTAAACTGGAACTGACGATTTTTCAGTTCTTCGATCGCTGCTTGTGATCGTCACTTGTTCACTCAGGTTATTCCATTACTCGATCGCTGCTTGAGATCGTCACTTGTTCACTCAGGTTATTCCATTCTTCGATCGCTGCTTGTGATCGTCCCTTGTTTACTCAGGTTATTCCATTCTTCGATCGCTGCTTGTGATCGTCACTTGTTCACTCAGGTTATTCCCTTCTTCGATCGCTGCTTGTGATCGTTACTTGTTCACTCAGGTTATTCCATTCATCGATCGCTGCTTGAGATCGTCACTTGTTCACTCAGGTTATTCCATTCTTCGATCGCTGCTTGTGATCGTCACTTGTTCGCTCAGGTTAACCCATTCTTCGATCTTTGTTTGTGATCGTCACTTGTTCACTCAGATTATTCCATTCTTTGATCTCCGCTGGTGATCGTCCCATGTTCGCTCAGGTTATCCCATTCTTCGATCGCTTCTTGTGATCATCACTTGTTCACTCAGGATTTCCATTTTTCGATCGCTGCTTGTGATCGTCCCTCGTTCGCTCAGGTTATATAATTCTTCGATCGCTTCTTGTGATCGTCACTTGTTCACTCAGGTTATTCCATTCTTTGATCGCTGCTTGGGATCGTCTCTTGTTAACTCAGGTTATCCCATTTTTTGATCGCTGCTTGTGATTGTTTGTTGCTAACTCAGGCTATCCCATTCTTCGATCGCTGTTTGAGATCGTCACTTGTTCACTTAGGTTATTCCATTCTTCGATCGCTACTTATGATCGTCACTTGTTCACTCAGGTTATTCCATTCTTCGATAGCTGCTTGTGATCGTCACTTGTTCACTCAGGTTATTCCATTCTTCGATCGCTGCTTGTGATCGTCAATTGTTCACTCAGGTTATTCCATTCTTCGATAGCTGCTTGTGATCGTCACTTGTTCACTCAGGTTATTCCATTCTTCGATCGCTGCTTGTGATCGTCACTTGTTCACTCAGGTTATTCCATTCCTCGATCGCTGCTTGTGATCGTCACTTGTTCACTCAGGTTATTCCATACATCGATCGCTGCTTGAGATAGTCACTTGTTCACTCAAGTTATTCCATTCATCGATCGCTGCTTGTGATCGTCACTTGTTCGCTCAGGTTATCCCATCCTTTGATCTTTGCTTGTGATCGTCACTTGTTCCCTCAGATTATTCCATTATTTGATCGCCGCTTGTGATCGTCACATGTTCGCTCAGGTTATCCCATTTTTCAATCGCTGCTTGTGATCGTCACTTGTTCACTCAGGTTTTCCATTCTTCGATCGCTGCTTGTGATCGTCCCTTGTTCGATCAGGTTATATCATTCTTCAATCGCTGCTTGTGATCGTCATTTGTTCACTCAGGTTATTCCATTCTTCGATCGCTGCTAATGATCGTCCCTTGTTAACTCAGGTTATCCCATTCTTCGATCGCTGCTTGTGATCGTTACTTGCTCACTCAAGCTATCCCATTCTTCGATCACTGCTAGTGATCGTCACTTGTTCACTTAGGTTATCCCATTCTTCGATCGCTGCTTGTGATCGTCACTTGTTCACTCAGGTTATCCCATTCTTCGATCGCGGCTTGTTGTCGTCTCTTTTTTACTCATGTTATTCCATTCTTTCAACGCTGCTTGTGATCGCCCCATTTTTGCTCAGGTTTTCCCATTCTTCGATCGCTGCTTGTGATCGTCACTTGTTCACTCATGTTATTCCAATCCTCGATCGCTGCATGTGATCGTCCCTTGTTCACTCAGGTTATCTCATTCTTCGATCGCTGCTTGTGATTGTCTTTTGTTCACTCATGTTATTCCATTAATCGAACTATGCCTGTGATCGTCACTTGTTCACTCAGGTTATTCCAGTCTTCACTCATGTTATTCTAAATCTAGTAACTTTCGTTCAGAGTCCATTAAACTGTGTTCCTAAGCTTCCTTCTCACGGCGCGTGTTCTCCTCCTCACCTTGCGTGTTCTCCTCCTCACCGCTCGCGTTCTCCTCCTCACAGCTCATGTTCTCCTCTTCACTGCACGCGTTCTTCTCCTCAACGCTTGTGTTCTTCAGTGTTGTCAATGCCACGACCAGCAGTGTAGTGAGTATCTGTTATTCATTCTTTATTTATTCTGCTCCACTTCACCAACGAATCATATTTTCCAAGCGGAGAAGACACTAGTGCTCTTTTTCCGGTGCTGGTCGGGAGACGACCTCTAACGCGTCCAATACAGGAAACATGGCCTCATAACACAATAGGAGAGACATGCCCTGCCTGCCTCGAAGGGAACAGTTATTGAAGGTGATATTGAAGAAGCCTGCAATGTCGCCCAGTGCTGCCAATCCTGTTTATGCCTATAATCCCAACCAGGCCCGCAGTACTGAGCGTGGCGTTGAATTGACCCTTCGATATTCTCTTGTTCCAACAACATCGGATCTGAAATAAAAAAATGGTATGTATTTCATTTGACATTTCGAGTTATATTAATGGAACCATTTTCAAACGCT
>SDVV010024990.1:0-12498 GCA_016164225.1 Gammarus roeselii
TATCTGTGTGTGTTTCTGCAGTTAACAGTATAATCATTATTTCAATGAATTTCTCAGAAGTTATTACTATTTTAGGTTGGCATGTTTTAAGTGTATTTGCTTTCACCGCGTGTTATACCTTCGACTCCACCGTTCTAACACTTGAACCTGGAAAAACCCATAAATCAACGGCTGACAACGACTCTACAACAACACTGTTCTCTGTTTAATCGAAGAAATACCTGCCCGTCTATCCACCAGTCCGTCTTCATAAGTTGCAGCAGCGGGCCTCTGCAGTGAGAACTCGAGATCATTTGTTTGCTTGGTTCAGGTAACTGAAAGACGCGCTCTCCTCTTTAACAAAACGACCAAATACATTGCGAGTTCATTTGGAATCAGTCTAAGTTTCATTTTTCGCCTAATTATTATAGTTTGTATGACTTTAATAGTATATCATTCCCAAAGTACTTGACTCTCTCTCCTGTAAACAGTGGCAGGACCCGCTAGTGTATGAACACAAGAGGGCTTCGTTGGAACAAACTCTGACAAGCTTATGAGGGAGCGGGTTATATGAGAGCATTTCGCGTCCTGCTCCAAAACTGATCGTTTGAATGCTGGAGGAAGAGCGGCGAGGGCGGTCTGTCTTGTCTCGAGTGTACCGACAGAGAAAGTCTATTGTATCTAATGTTGTTGCTGTTAAATTTAAGTTCTGTTAAATTCAGAAACCACAAGGGGATACTCTCAAAAAAGTTTAATGGAATAGTGAACATAAATATCATGATACGCGAACTGCTCTCCCTTCAATTGAGTGACAGTATGTACTATAAAAAAACATAATTCACTGATATTATGTAACTAGTACCTCAACGAAACTACGCTGTCGCCTTTTCATCATGAGTGCGGTTCGAGGTCAGTGTCGGCAGCAGGGCCCGACAGCGTGACTGGTTTACCCCTGCCGCGTCATGATGACCGGGCCCCCCCGCCCACGACCATCCCGTGTCTCAACGATATGCCTAGGGCGGGAAAGCACATCAGGGCAGCGTCAAAACTCCTCCGTTCACTACCATTCTCCACTCACGCCTATCCAGTGCACGCTCTCTCGCTACCTCCACACTCACGTCTCTCCTTCCTAACACCTGCTTCACACCATCCATTCACTCAAACTCCGGTCTCCCTCTAGGCCTACGTCCACTCGCCTCTGACTTCAACACATTTTTCACCAATCTCTCTTCATCCTTCCTCACCATGTGACCGAACCATCTCAAAATGTGGGAATTATTTCCTTTCCCTCAGCACTTTACACACTTAATTTCCTCATAATACACTTTTATGGGTACTGACACTGGATTACACCTTTAAATTTAAACAGTTAACATATATTTTTACACTTCATTGATACAATGGGAACTTACTTGGATTTGACGGGAGGTTTTCTTACTTCGTCGAATTGATGGCCACTTCATGTGGGCTCCCTTTCTTGAAAACACTGTCGTCAACGGTCATGGAGTACTAATCGGCTATTGTTAACTAACTACGTCATTCTAACTGGCAGGGTTAGTTACGCTCTCTACAGCTACAGTAAGACCTATACTAAAACTAGTCAGTCTATTGTCGTCTGATGGTATCCATATAGGGTACGATCGCCCGGGGGCACACGGTCACGTACGAACTCGGGCATAGTTACATGAACACTGAGGCTTCAGCCCTCTTTCCCAAAGGGCGATCATCCTTCACGCTCACCGGTTGGGGACACATACGCACGGACAATCGCACACAATAAGGTTTACTCTCATTCCACAAACAACTACAACATTACCGTAATTAAAACATTACCATACCATAAAAATTACCTATTACAATATTATATGTATACCTTAGGATGACTTACGCCCACAACAGGGCTACTTGGTTTTTAAAGAATTGCTCTATAAACGACAGGGGAAATTCATCTTACAAAAAGCGAGTAGTGTAACCTTCCAGGCAGTTGGGAAAGGTGGGGGAGGGAGGGCGGTAGACACTGCACACTCCTCCCCAATCTCAACCCAAGAAACGCTCACTCACGCGGAAAACAAGATGGTTCACGTAATATATACATACATAAATGTACATATACATATATATATATATATATATATACATACATACATAAGCACATACATATATACATATGCATATATACACTAACTTCTTTTCCGTGCTAGGCATGTGGGATATATTCTCCACACAGAACACGAGAATCAACTCTGGCCTCTAACTTCTTCACCCTTCCCCCTTCTGATGCGAACCACATCGTTAGTGAACCTGTCTCTCACTGACACTCCAGCCAAGCTCCTCAAACATTTCATCTCGAAAACATTCAACCTTCTTCTATCCTCTGCTCTCACTCCCCCAAGTCTCAGCTTCGTACAGCACAGTTGGCACAACAACACACTCACACAGCTCTCTCTTTGCTTCCATCCCCAACGTCCTACAGCTCATTACACTCTTCAGTGCACCCAAGACTTTACACCCCTTCTTCACTCGCGACTCCACTTCAGTTTCCACTAATTTAGTCTCCTCCACATGGGAGCCCAGATATTTAAAAGACTGAACTTCTTCCAACAACTCTCCTTTTAGGAGGACACTATTTCTGCTCGCATCGACAGTCCTCGAGCATCTCATTACTTTACTCTTACCGACGTTCACTCGAAGCTTCCTCCTCTCACACACTCTACCAAACTCAGACACTAGCCTACATAGCTTCTCCTCTAAATCCGCAACCAGGGCCATATCATCCGCAAATATCGACTGGCTCAGCTGACAACTCCGCCCATTCGCTTCCAACAGCTCCATGCCACGACCCAGCACACTCGTGTTCACATCCCTGACCACTCCATCCATATAGACATTGAACAGCCAGGGAGACATCACGCAGTCTTGTCTTAGTCCCACTTTCACTGAGAACCAATCACTCACCTCGCTTCCCACTCTGACACATGTTCGGCTGCCAACATAGATACTCTGCACCGCTTTCAACAAATGTCCGTCAACTTCAAACAAACGCAACACCCTCTACAGCGCTTCCCTGTCAATTCTGTCGTATGCCTTCTCCAGGTCCATGAAAGCCCAGAACACGTCCTTTCCCTTTGCAAGGTACTTCTCACAGACCTGTCTCGCTGCAAAAATCTGATCGGCGCACCCTCTACCACTCCTAAAGCCACACTGTTCCTCTCCAATTGCGCAGTCCGTGCATTCTCTAATCTTTTTGATCAGCACTCTCCCGTACAACTCACCAACCCCATTTAACAGACTGATACCTCTCAAGTTGCAGCATCCATTTTTATCTCCTTTGCCCTTATACAGCGGAACAATGCAGGCACTGCGCCACTCAATTGGTACCACGCCTGAAATAAAACACAAGTTCAGTAACCTCACCAACCATTCGACAATCGTTACTCCACCCTTCTTCAGGCACTCGGTCGCAACGCCATTCAAACGAGGGGCTTTCTCTGCTTTCATCACCTCCGCCGTCTCCTGCCCCTCTTCCCTGGTAATGTCCGCCACAAGTCTCTCTTCCAAAACTGTCATCCGAGCACCACCACCCACAGCAACAAAGTCAGCCTCTCTGTCATCCTCGACATTCAACAACTCATCAAAATACTCGGCGCACCTCTTCCGTACATCACCACTTTCCTACAACAACTGGCCATTTTTATCTTTCAGCACTTCCTCCTGTCCGGTCTCTCTCTTTCTCACCCTCTTCACCTCTTTCCAGAACATCTGTTTGTTCTCCTCAAAATTTTGGCACAAACGTTTGCCCCACCTGGCATCAGCGTTCTTTTTGGCTCTCCTCACCACCCTCTTCACCTCGTTTCTCCTCTCTTTATAGCCTTCATATGCCACCACCGACTTCACCTGCAACCACTCTTCAAACGCTCATCTTTTCCGTGTCACCGCCAGTTTGACCGCCTCGTTCCACCACTCGCAACCTTTCCTTCTGCACTCGCCCACAAGGCATGAACCACACACAGTCTTCGCACATCTCAGCAACGCATCTCTTAACGTCTCCCATTCTTCCTCCACATCTCTCAGGTCCTGTCCTCTCACGTTGTCCTATTCTTCTCTCAACGCCTGTTGGAAATCCTCAGCTCTACTTCTCACATTCAGTTCACTCACTTTCCTTACCTCTTATCCTCCTCACACTCTCTTGTTGCTCTTCCACCTCTGCTCCACTTTTAATCTACCTTCCACCAGCAGATGGTCAGACACTCCTCCACCCTCCCCTCTCAACACCCGCACATCTAGCAGCCTCCCCACCACTTTACTCGATATCAGCTCAAAATCCATCAGTGCTCTCTCCACCACTGCACCATGGACCATCCTTACGGATGTGTACTTGTGGATATCTCGCTTCGTGAAACAACTGTTCCCGACCACCAACTCCTGCTCCATACACAGACCTATCAGGTTTTGTCCACTGTCATTCCTACCGGGAACACAATACCATCCTATCACATTTTCCACCACTGCATCTCTAACATTCGCATTAAGGTCATCCAGTACAACTTCATTGAATTGACCTCCAAAACTCTCAATACACTCACTCAGGTCAGTCCAGAATTGTTCCCTCTTCTCCTCACTCCTCTCTCTACCTGGACCATATGTACTCACATATACCCATCTTTCTACGCCTAACTTAACTTTTACCCACATCAATCTTGAGGACATTTCCTTCCACTCGGTAACGCGGCCAACCGATCACTCACTATCAAAACCACACCTTCTCTTGCCCATCCTTCCTCCACACCAGACTTCCTTCCACTTACCACACCAAACTCACTTTCGCCCTCACCCTTCAATTTCGTCTCAATCTACACCAACACATCAAACTTCCTCCTCACAAACCTCTCACCAATCTCCCTCCTTTTTACATCATTCGTACTACAGCCACGCACATTCAGCGACCATAACAATAGGGTTCGGAGACGCGTCAGCCTTTCCTCCCCCCGCTCGTCTTGCCGTCTTTGAGGAAGGGTTTTACAGAGAAAGGGCTTCCTAGCCCCTTCGCCCCATCCCTTTTAGTCGCCTTTTATGACATACAGGGGTCACGGTAGCACGATTCTACTCCCGGCTACGGGGTGCCCTTTTATTCGCTCTAATTAAACAGTGTCCGTAAATGTTATTCGTTATCAACATCATGTTCCAGCTCATGTATTTTCATGACTAGGAGGAAGTGGCTGATTAAAACTATAGTAGCTAGTATTCAATGGCGCCTAATGCTCGATGGGGCTAGACGAGAACATCCTTTCGCAATCAACAATCGAAACTGACTCTCCTTTCAAGTGTCTCTTGCCTGTGTTGAAGGACTGATTCATACTCCTTCTCCAAACTTCTCCACAACCAATTGAACCAGTTCCGGTATCTACGGCACTCAAACCGTAACGAGCGTGCGAGCGTAAGTATCTTAACTTCACTGGGGCTCTCACCTCACAAAAAAGTCGCGGTGCTCACGGCAATTGTTTACGAAGTTTTAGCGAGGGAAGGCGATTACAGTGGGGGCTTGGGTTTGGTCTCGTATCGTCGAGTAGCGTGGGCCTGATGTGGCGTGAGGCCACCCTCACAGAGCAGAGGACACGAGCAAGGAGACTAAGGAGGAGGTGGAGCAGGGGGAGGAGGGGAATAAGAGGATATATTGCGCTCACCATCAAGTGCCTCCAAGGTGTTGGAGGAGCAGAATTCAGTTTCAATCTTCAGCAAAATGTTTTGTTTATAGCTTTTAATTAAGTTTTCTGTAACTAACCAAAAATTTGGATACGTAAGCGTTAATGCATTAGTACTTACTCGAGGCTTAGTTCTCGATACTAGTATTTGGTACTAGTATTCGGTACTTATTGCTCGATACTTCATACACGATACTTAGTACTCGATACTTAGTACTCGATACTTAGTACTCGATACTTAGGGCTCGATACTTCATACACGATACTTAGTACCTCGATACTTGGTTTTCGATACTTCGTACTCGATACTTAGAACGCGATCCTTAGTACTCGATTCTTAGTATTCGATACTTACTCCTCGATACTTAGTACGCGATACTTAGTATTCGATACTTACTCCTCGATACTTAGTATTCGATACTTACTTCTCGATACTTAGTACTCGATACTTAATATTCGATACTTAATATTCGATACTTAGTGCTCGATAAGTTTGCTTTGAACAATGCAAGGAATCAAGCTACTGAAGTCGCACTCAATAACTGAATACAAAATGTATCGTGCTGTTTTGGAACTCTACAAGCCAAAAAAATGGCGAAGCCAGTCGTCAATATTTGACCAAAAAAGGCCTTAAATCTTAAGTTTGGCACAAATTGTATAGCGAAGCAGAAGATAGCAGCAATAAAAGCTACGCGACAGAATGAGTCATGTTTAAATAAATTGTTCAAACATTCAAGTAATGGTTCAAACACATTCTTTTATTGGAGCAAAAAGAGGTTGAATTAATAGCAGAAATGGTATATTTCATGTCCCTTATCAACAGCCTGATGCGTGCATAGATGCACTGGAAGAATTGACAGTATGCAATGTTGAGCGAACAGATTCCGGACGGATTATGCCGGACGCATTATTCCGGACGGATTATTTCGGACGGATTATTCCGGACGGATTCTTCCGGACGGATTATTCCAGTCGGATTATTCCAGACGGATTTTTATGGACGGATTATTCCGGACGGATTATTCCGGATGGATTATTCCGGACGAATTTACAGACAGCATTGAAGCAGACTGGCAAATTAATTGTTACTGCATCAATCTGTAAACGCATGGAGTATATTCCATGACATGTCATCAAAACATGACCCTACGTTTGACTTTCTTTTGTTTTAATTAGCTTGCGCTGTGCGGCCAGCGATGCAATGACTTATCAGATGTTGGCTGCCTATTCGATTTCATAAATGAATAATTTCCTAGTCGAATACATACTGGCCATAGATGTATGACTCTGAAACTAAAAGCTATATACTCGAAAAAGATGGACACGTTAAGAAACAAAGCTGCACTTGGTTTTTTTACCACTAGTTGCAGGCGCTGTTCTGTGAGCTCCTTACAGGAGGAGCAGAACTGGGAGGCACGGGCACAGGTAACGAGTATCGATAGCGTTTAGGCAAATGGTGCTACGCTGCTCGTTACACAGGGTCGATGCAACAATAATAAAAAAAGGTGCAAACGTGTTTTAAAATCCTAAACTCAACAACGCGTATAATGAGGAAAAGTACAATACTTCTCCAATGGAATTGAACGAATTTGTAATAGATTCCCAGTTTTTCATGTCATGCACTAAACTACGCTAGTAAATCCAGGAGAAATGAAGGAATGCATATACTTCAGAATAGTATAAATTGTTTACGTCCAATAAGTTACAGGAATCTCAACAACAACTCAAACAGCACTTCATCTCTAGAAACTATAATGCGTGTAACATTCAAGTTTCAGAAAATTTGTTATCAGAGTTTGCGAAGCGGTCATCAATCATGTGGTGTTAAATTAGACTTGAGTGCTGTTACAGAAATGGGGGAGCAGTCAAATAGGAAAGAAAGCAAGGAATAACTGACAGAAGGTCGAATATTCAAGTCACACAAACCAAAAATTCTTTTTTTAGGATTGTACATTCATCAAAGATTTTTGTGGAGCCTGTAAAACATTAAATGGGGCTACTGACGAGTGTGTAGAGTTTACTGGTTAACAGGTCACGCTAGAAAACTTTATTAATGGTCGAACTAACGAATGACTACATCTGAATCGGTTCTCTTTTTATGTACGTTCAATGTTCGAGACTGACCACTCAACACCCATGATATTACAAACAGATTGCTGCCTGAGTGCTGCCCCTATTAATCCATTAGTGCTGGGTTAATCAACTACTGTCGTGTCCCATGGTTTTTATTAATGATAAGTTGACATGTAGAAGATGTTGAAATTTTAACTACTGGGCAAGAATGTTGTGAATCATTACTTAATTATTTCAAAACATAACCGCCAAAAAATCAATATCTCTGATTTGTAAGTATAGACATACAGCCGTTCCCTCCTAGTTAGGAGAGTGGCTCAGTAAGGCCGACACAAAGGGGGCAGGCGCCCGATCTCCCCGCCACAAGACCGCCGCGTCCATGCCGAGGCTCGAACTCTCGACATGCAGCATCAGAGGCTGACACTGCAGTCTGATACGCTAACCACTCGGCCACGGCAGTCTACTATCTCTGTCTTGAAAAAATATATATGCTCTATTTATTGATAAAACTGTTTGTTATCCAACCCCTAAATAATGAATAATTGTGATAGTATTTGAAAGGCTGATCGAGATTCAACAAGACCCTTTTCTTATTATTAAAGGAAAAATTGGTTGCCGTTCACAAACACAATAAATTTTTACCGCACCATGTGATGAAATCGTCTCGTAATATATGTTCAACAACTGATTCTCTTATTCAGCTACAAAAAAGTAAAATCATATAATTATAACACAGAAATTGATCAAGTGAATAATTAAATATTTGTCATCTTAAATTGATTAAAAGAGTCCTTTGATTAATTGCTCACGCTATGATAATAAATGGAGGCAGTAACAGAGTCCCAGACAACGTGGAACACGGTCATGTGATGGAGGCAGTAACGGAGTCCCAGAGAACGTGGAACAAGGTCATGAAATGACGGTCAATGCTAATGCGTCCTGAACAAATGCTATTTGAAGGGTACTCCAATGAAGTCTATTGAACCCAATTAAAAGCGTATATAATTGAAAACACGTAGCCGTTAGGAATCGACTAAGACGACAAGAAGTTCCCCTATTCAATTATTCTACAAGCGATAACTGCAACAATTCAGAGGATCGGGGCCGGCAATGTCCTCTCCAATACTCTCATTCCGAGAACTTTTTGGGCAGTGGCCGCTCGCAATGGTTATTGAGGTCCGTTAAATGTTCGCCTTCACAGAGCGGAGTGCAGTCTTAACTTTCTACGCAGGGTCTTTCTCCTGGCATAAGCGCTGCGTACGTGAGCCCGGAAAAGAACATGTGACCAATACATATTCCATGAGTCTCAAAACGTATATTTAACTTCAACAATATACTAATGGTTACATAAAAAAAATAAACTCAGTTGTGGGCAATTTGTACCAGATTGATATATTGTATTAATTGCAGGTGTACATTCTACCCAAGTGTGATGTTAATTACATGTGTACATATTGTCCAAGTGTGATGTTAATTACATGTGTACATAATGCCTAAGTGTGATGTTAATTACGTGTGTACATACTGCACAAGTGTGATGTAAATTACATGTGTACATACCGCCCAAGTGTGATGTTTATTACATGTGTTCATACTGCCCAAGTATGATGTTAATTACATGTGTACATACTGCCCAAGTGTGATGTTAATTACGTGTGTACATACTGCACAAGTGTGATGTAAATTAGATGTGTACATACTACCCAAGTGTGATGTTTATTACATGTGTTCATACTGTCCAAGTGTGATGTTAATTACATGTGTACATACTGCCCGAGTGTGATGTTAATTACATATGTACATACTGCCCGAGTGTGATGTTAATTACATGTGTACATTCTGCCCAAGTGTGATGTTAATTACATGTGTACATACTTCCCATGTGTGATGTACAGAATGCATGATTGTTTTCAAACTAAATATTTGCGGCTAATTCTGACAGCAACAATAATTCTGACAGCAACAATAACTAGAGCCACTATGTCCTTGACATAGCATCATAACGCGAAGAAGTGACTCACTACGACGCCATCCTAGACGTGGTCGACAACACGTCGGTTGTTCTAGCACAGGGTAACACAAATTTGCAAAGAGTTCTTTGACATCAATTTTGAATTTCTTCCTATACTCCTACGAACAATATGTAAATAGCGAATGTCAACAAAAAGAATTTTGTTTTGAAGGGAGCCAATTATGACAGTTAATTGATAGCAAGCCATTACGCGTTATTTGCTTGGATGTTTTTAGGTGGAAATAGTACGGAAATTTATTGACGTTCAAAGTTTTGCTGAGTGATGAATCTAAAATCTAATGATTATAGGTAAGGATCTTACGATCCCTTCTGCTAGGTAATGGAGTATTCTGTTTTCCCTTTATTGTTCAATGACTTCAACTGAGCTGACTCGAACAGATCAAATTAAATCAGAAAAAGAAGCTAACGATTTTTTTTCAATTGGAAAGAAAACTTCTTTCAAAATTTGGCCCAGAATGGAGATTGAAGGTCATTGTATTTATTTTCTTTCTCGTCACTACAACTTCTGCTAAAAAAAATGACGTGTATTATTTCAGTAACATCTACAGTCAATGGAGAATCGTACCAGGACGTGGTTTGTTGGTTTACCAGCTTCTGCCTCTCCCCTGATGTTGATATGAGGGGCTACTCAGGGAAAGGTGTCCTTGTGGAGTCATAACTTCAAGTTCATTGCTTGCACAAGGCTGCTACTCGGCCGACTGATCACTGCAATGGGGTACAGCTACAAGTCAACGAGACCCTTCAGTATTGACAAAAACAACACCTAAGAAGTTACCCCCCGACTCAAGAGAAATACTAATGGCAAAAGAGAACCGATATCTCAGCCAGTGTTATGCTTTCCGAGAATTGTGGTTTAGTCCTCGAGAGTGTCGGTGAATGTCATGTGAAATAATAGTTTATTTGAGTAAAGAATGAGAAAGTGATCGATGATCTTGGAGTAAACAAAAATCCTCTTAGATACCCTGCTGAAAACGCTGCTTGTTGTTTTAATTAAAGAACAATTTATTCTATTATAATTTGAAGAGACGCGAATGGTGCAGAGCCATGCTGAATGAAACAAAACACATCTAGTTTCCTCCAGGAACACTAATCAGACCTGATCGCACGCCTCTAGGGGCATTTCGGAGCGAGGGAAGCGAAAGACAGGGCACGTTGTTTACATGTGAAGGCTAATGGGCTGAACAGGGAAAACAGTGTATCTGCAGCAGGTGGATGAACCATTTATTACCAGAAATGAATCAAGGACATCAAAACCTCATCTGATAAAATGTGTTCTCATGATGGCTTGAATAGACTTAGAGGCGGAAAGTTCTCAGATAATGATGATTGCTATGCTAAGGGCTCATGCTATTGGGCAGTGAATGCTTGATAGTAATTAAATGAAAAGACACTTATATTGAGTCCTCCCGACATTCGGGTAATTGATTTGAACTATTGAGAGAAGGATGTTTCAAGCTTCAATAATTTTGAATCAGTTGCGTTCAGTGGCGCTCTCTGGCGGCGAGGTATGAGTCGTCCATGTAATCAAGAGATTGCATCCGGAGGCTGCATCATGTAAGCGATCGCGTCCAACGTTCGTTGACTTAGATACAAAATAATACTATAAGTAATAATACAATTTTTATTAAAGGTAATAATATTACTTAGCGATGTTTTGAATCCTCGTAGGCAAATGTATTTTTAATCTTGATTAGATTTTTTTCCATTTAAATACAACAACAAGATTTGTAAACCATGATAAAAAACGGTCATGCAACAGTCGACCTTTAAACACGAATCATTTTCTGAAATAATATATGTCCAATACAATTTTTCGCCAATCAAAATTCAAACTAAATTTCAAACTATTTCTCTTCTTCACAAATTGATTTCTTTAATTTGAAAAAATCGCTTGTGTTACCTTCAAGTTAAGTGAGTATAGTGAAATTAATTGAGGAAATCATGATTCTAAACTAGACTATTCCAATTCGACTGAGTCGGGGATCTTTGACTAAAATCGCTACATTTTCTCCGCACAGTCAACAAGTCACACAACTCAGATTCGTTTCAGTATCGCTCAAAAGTACATCATAGAAAAACAATAATTGAAACCTCAATATCTGCATTCGATCGAAGTAAATTAATTGCCCCTCTCACACCGCCCCAGCAATGACCAAACAGATTTAAGGTATCGGTGTTTTGTGATAAGGTGAGACGCTCTACGACGACTACAAATTGTTCCCATGAATATCAAATTATTCGAAGTCCAGTTTCATGAATAGGCGGCGCTACGGCTATCTATAATTGAGAACTAACACTCGCATGTCAATTCTCGAGGGAACAACAATATAAAGTTAAGGATGGTAGTGGGATTCGAACCACTGACTTTGTGATTAACACGCGGATGCCACAAGTCCGTAGCGCCGCCTATTCATGGAACTGGACTTCGAATCATTTGATATTCATGGGATTAATTTGTATTCGCCGTAGAGCGTCTCACCTTATCACAAAACACCGATACCTTAAATTGACTTGGTCATTGCTGGGGCGGTGTGAGAGATGCACGGCAGTCTACTGCAGTGTCCACCTGCATTTATGCCCTGACGACCTAGTGGCATCGGTCGTTGCGTGTTCATCACGAAGTCGGTGGTCCGAATCTCACTACCATCCTCCACTTTGTATTATTGAATATTGATGCAAGACATAGGTCTATATATATGCATAGTCAAATATATA
>SDVV010024991.1:0-12498 GCA_016164225.1 Gammarus roeselii
ATTTTCCTTTAGATGGCTGTATTGGGGTACGCTTGGTTTCTAACTACTATTCATTATATATTTATTCTGTTCTGGTAGGAATATGCTTCATCTCATTTTGGACGGGGGGTGGGGGTACGGGGCCCCAATAAATACATGTTTTTCCTATGGACTGCTTGCTCACTTACTGTTTATTCATTATATATATGTAATTATTTTTTTTATCGATGGTAGGAATATTCTTATATCACATTTTGGACGGGGGTGGGGGTGTCAGGACCCTCTGGGTGAAAAGTTCAGTACGCCTCAGAAATTTTCGTCAGGTGAGGCTACTCTTAGCTGTTTTTTGCCTTATCAGTATTTTCCATGGCTGATTTGACATTATATCTATGTTCTGAGTATCTGTATCAGTATATATTTATGTGTGGATTATAATTCTGTATATTTTTCTGTGTTTTATATGCTTCTATTCGTATCTAGTTGGTGTATAATTGACTCATTCGGTGGTTGGTAGGTTGACTTATCATTATAGTGTACATATTGTTTGTTGGAATAGTATGGTAAGTATGTTTCATAGTTCGATTTGCAGCCTTAGCGTGCGTTTGACCTTGCTTGGTACCAATTTGATGGTTGGATTTAAGTAACATTTTGTGTTTTCCATCTGTTTATTTCATATGTATAATATGTATAGGGATAGTATGGTATATTAGTTAGGCAGTTGACGGGTAAATGTTTTTATTTTGTGATGATGCAGCAGCTTCGTTACGAAAATTTGTACACCCCATAACGCATTATCCAGTTTTGAACCTGATATCTCGGTGACACCAGGTATTCGCATGTTACAAATGAACCGTTATCAAGGGGCTCTAGCATGTTCGGGTAGTCTTATCTCCATTTTTTATAAAGTGGGTATCGGACGGATGCCCCCCTCAGCGAGAGTAGCTGGAGCTTGTTTAAACGATATGGATTTATTGTAAGTTATTATATTGTGGTATGTATACTTAGTAATGATCGGTTGATATTTGTTGAATTTGTATTTTTTTGGAATTTTGAGTAGTTTTCTCTTACAGTTATAGAAATTTTAGGATATATTAGGTTTAAATCTTACACGTAGAACAATATTTCAGGCACAAATTGGTCGGTTATTGCATAATTTTTTATATTTGACATTCAGTTACGATTGAGCGGTGGTTACTTTAGTTAAAGAAGATTTGATTATCTCCTGTTTTGGTCTGTCATTGAGGAAAAAATCCCTCAGATTTGTATATACTATAGTGCGTTCGTGTAAAAGTATTCCACATCATTTACTATGGGTTTCTTTTATGTAAATCAGTCACATGTCCTGGCAACTTATTCCCGTTAGTTGTTTGGTAGGTTACATGCTAGTTGTTTTTTCTCGTAAATCATGTTTTTTCATGTATGTTTTGGGTACGGTAGAGAATTGACCATCTCGAGCGTTTTAGTATGTTTCATTCAGTTTTGTATGTTCTTATAAGAGTTTCCGTCTTCAATGCAAGCTATTGGATATTTTATACAATTATAGGAATATTAGGATATACTACGTTTGTATCTGTAATGTAGAACATTATTTCAGGTATAATTTAGTTAGATGGTGAAACATTTTACTGTTTTTATGTATCTTTACGTCTTGTTACAAAGATTGACAGGGATAATATAACTATAGAAGATTCGATTTGTTATAAGATTGGTCTTGTTGTCAGTTTATTGTTTATCTATAGTAGGAATAATGTCATACTTCATTGTTTAGGAGGAGTTAGACGAGTCCCCTAGGCAAAAACTCGTTGCCTTTATATTTATTTGTATAAGCAGACTGTTTTACTATGATGGACACACTCTTATATATATATATTTTTTTAATGTTGCTTACAAAAGAGTAGAGAATTACGTAGGTTTTTATTATTGTTGTATGATTTTTTTCCACGGTAATCATAGGAATATATGCTTAAGAGGTGTTAATCCACACTGAAATTTTGTTGAATTTCGTCATTAAACCCGAGCAAGTTTTAGAAAATGATTTACTGGATGGGTTGGTTTTGGTGTAGAGGCAGTTAACACTCTTTGGTAGTCATTTGGAGTTCATCCAAATTCAATGTGAATTTGTAAGTTCTTGTGGATGGTGGTCGGAAGTTCCATGGGTTTGCTAGAGAGGTTATGCTACAAGCTGCTGGTCGTTGTAGTGATTTACTTAAGCCGTCAGTGAACAGAAACCAAGATATTAAGCCACACTCTTTGTGACTCATGTCAGGCCCATTCTTGACAACTGTACCTGTGTATGGATTCTTGGTTATGTCCAGGATGTGACTTTGCTCGAAGCTGTTCAGAGATGATGGACTAAACAGATGCATGGTATGTCTCAGGTATTGTACAATGACTGGCTATCGCCTCTAATTTTTGTTATATATCAGGGGTAGCATACTGAAGAGTGATCTAATAAAGCATTGTAGGATTCGTTGTTATGACACAGTAGGCTTTTGATTTGTCCCACGAGTGACATAATATCTTAGTAGGTTTGGGAATTTGTTACAGATTGAAATGGGTATCGAAGTAAAATATTTTTATTGCGCACGAACTCAGTGTTTGTTTTACTGGCAGATATTTTTTTGGTGTGGCTTATAGGTTAGTATACCATCTTCGTCCTGCTTCAGAGTTAGAGTATAGGATTATTTCATTCTTTCATTAATTACAAGATTGGTAATGTATATCGGCATCACGTATCGATCGACCATATACCTTCCATATTGGTTTATGGAAGGTATATGGTCGAATTTATCATCTGGGGTATGGTAGGATGCGCTGTATATCATAGTTAATCAATGTCGGTTAAGGTAGAGTAGAGGAACTAACTTAGCTATTTTTATTTGCTGGCATACGATTTTGAACGGTTATCATTGTAATACCACTTTAATAATACATTCTCATAATTTGATGTAGTTTTGGGTATAAACTCTATTCGTTGGATGTAGGGGCACAAAATATTGGTATGTTTTACCTCTTGATGTTGGATCTGTGGTAATGTTTTGAGTCGTCATGGAGAACTAGTCTACCGGATTTGTATAGAGGGTTTGTGATGATGTACTGTATTAGTTTATTGTAGATTTCATCTATAGATTTCGCTTGCATGCCTTTACTAGATGCTTGTTTCCCACCTGTCATACTTTATAAATATATGGTAACCGTTTGTAGTTTGCACAGATAAAATAGTTGCTTAATTCAGGTAATATTATGAGATATCGTTGAAATTGAAAATATCTAACTTATTCGAGCATTCACTATAACCACTCCAGCGTTTTTTACTGAAGATTTGTGATGTAAGTGCCGCAGTCAACATAATCTAGACTATAAATAACGCCCAAGATAAACAAATAGTGATTCATATATCAATGAACGACACCATTGGCAAGAAAATAGATGAATACGTAATGGATGCCATACACAGCCAGATATGTTACTACAGAGCCTAACCAACATCACCAATAATTATGCATTCCTATTCAAGTTTGATAGCTATTTAATCATTATTTTATGCGATATACAAATCAAATCGCTCCACATGACTATATTTTGCGTATTTTTCTCTAAATATCGCACACCATGTACACACAGGAACACTTTTTTATGCATACACAGGGTCGGTGCCGGCAGCATATTGATATACACACATTTATGTGTATATACAGGGTCGGTGCCGGCACCGGTGAGAGGACCATGTAAATATACACATATTTATATGTATATATAGGGTCGGTGCCGGCACCGGTGCCGGCCTCATGTAGATATACACACATTTATGTGTATATACAGGGTCGGTGCCAGCACCGGTGCTAGCACCATGTAAATATACACACATTTATAGGTATGTACAGTGTCGGTGCCGGCACCGGTGCTGGCACCATGTAAATATACACATATTTAAATGTATATGCGAGGTCAGTGCTGGCACCTGTGCCGGTATCATGTAGACACATACACGTATTTGTACGCATATACACGCTCGGTTAACATCTGTAGCATTTTACATTTGATCTGTGATTTTTTCCATTGGAACGAAGTCCCTTGCTTTTGTTACAAGATATTTAATGTGGATCAGCTTTACGTCATGTTAGGTTAAAAGATCTAATCATCCTAACCTAACCTATACTAACCAAGAATTATCTATTATCGATCGAATTTTCGTGCTTACATATGATTGTATTCCATTGATTTATTATTTATTCATATCCATCCTCTCCACTCGACTCTACATTTGATCGATCATTTAAAGTTGAATACACTCCTTCAATTTTGATTGAGTAAATTTTATTCATTTTCATTTGTAAATTACATCGTTTGTTTGATTGTTATAGGTACTTACATGTGATTCTTGATTTTTTGACACAATTCTGCATCACTTTTACATGTTATTCACATCCATCATAACCTAACCTAACATAATCTAACTTTATGTATGGTATTCAGTCATTGATATATGCATATGAAGCCCTCCACACAACTCTAAATATCGTTTTAACATTTATGCTATTTATTTAGTAGTCACTCTCAACCTATATTTGTCAGCAGAGAGGCCCCATTTTCAAACTTCGATTTATTGAATGTTACAAGTAATTCATATTTGTACCCAGTTTCACACAAGCGAACACTTCGTCTCACACCAGGCCTACTTGATTTACGTTGATGTCTTTTGCCAATTCATCCTTTGATGACTTACACCTATGATTAGCCTTTTTCTCCATGGAAATTTCATATACTTGACGATGATGACGTTTGAGACGACGTCACAAATTGCTTGTTGATTTATCTCTATTCAATTTTCTTACAAAACATTAGGCCCAACTTTGCTCACTTAGGTCATCAACTGTGTATGTATGTATGTGTATAGGGATGTATACGTATGTGCATGTGCATGTTCAAGCGTATGTTCGTGTATACGAGTTAAAAAAAGTGTATAACAAAATTAAAAATTCAAAATGTCAATAAAATTTCCAAGTTTTGACTGATAACAGAACCAAGTTGGTCTATTGAAGTGATAAAATAGCTGCTAAAGTAAAACCCGGGCCTTGAGAATGGAAAAAAAACTATTCCAAATTTTAAAATTTGTTATACATTTTTGGAACTCGTATACACGTACATACGCTTGAACACACACATGCCCATACCTATACACGCCACTATACACACATACATACACAGTTGATGACCTAGGTCTAGATCAAGCGGAGATGTACGTTTCGTCTTAGAATAAACAAAATTAATGTTCACGTCTCAAATATTTGCTCACACGTGTTTTATAAAGAAATCTCCGAAGATAATATGAGTTGATTCGAACAAATATTGACTAAAGTTGAATATAACAGTTATCTCAGAATGAGAAATATCAAATTAAAACGAGTGGGGGATATTATTCATATATGGACATAAAAAAAGGAAGTAGGATTTGTGGAACTAATATCGATCCTTTATAGTCGTTTGTAACAGAGTTCAAAGAAAATAAGGATGTAGAAAATCATCACAAGTGTAATAAAGCTGAGGTAAGGGATAATAAATTTTACCTAGGAACAGTAGAAAATATGGATCGTATGCAACAATTTATTTCGTATGAAGATGAGAATGACTTTGAATTGGAGAAGTTCAAAAAAATTAGGGTTGTTCAAGAAGAAGAAGCAATACATTTGTGGACTCACGGGAATGGAACAGCCTTCGGTATTCGTCTCAAATATATGATGGAGTATATGAAAGATTTTGAGAGGAAACTGATATATTGTCATGATGGGTATGGTTGGATTTACGAACCATGCTGTTTCAAATAAGAAAAACGAGGTAGATAGCATTGATGAAGTTAGCAAGAAATCAAAATAAAACTAATAAAACGTTAATAAAACATGTAAATTCTCAATGAAATGTTTCTGTTATCCTAAAACTCAAAGGTTAAGCAATGAGTTGCAATAAAAGATATCGTGTCAGTCGGAGATTTCAAAGGAATGCCGAAGTCAGTAGAAAATGTTTCCAGGCATGAAACGATGCCGTAAACCTATCTCGGGGAAAATGATTTAAATGTGATACAAATTTGATCGGATAAAATCTTGCTCAGTCGTCATTGTGATCCTGTTCTGGAAGGATGGTGTATAGCTTGAGTTGGCGATTAAAAAAAGAAGATGGGGTGGGGGCGTGTAATCTGTGCAGAAGGGAAATAAATTTGAATAAAGATAAATCAATAAGCAATTTGTGCGTCATCTCAAACGTCATCGTCGTCAAGAATCTGAAAACTTTGGGGTAGAAAAAAGCAACTCGTAGAAATAAGTCATAAAAGGATAAAGTGGCATAAGACGTTAAATTAAATTAGGTAGACCTGTTGTGAGACGAAGTGTTCGTTTGTGAGAAACGGGATACAAGTATGAATTACTTGTAACATTCAATCCATCCAAGTTTGATAATGGGGCCTCTCTGCTAACTAATATGGGTCGAGAGTGACAACGAAAGAAATTAACATATATGGTAATGTGATATTTAAAGTCATGTGGAGAGTTTTTTATGAATATATCCATGACTGAATACAATACATAAGGTTAGGTTAGGTTAGGTTTTGATGGGTGTGAATGACATATGAAAGTGATGTAGAATTGTGTGAAAAAATCAAGAATCATATGAAAATACCAATAACGATCAAACAGACGATGTAATTTACCAATGAAATGGATTAAATTTACTCAATCAAAATTGGAGGAGTGTAAATTATAAATTAAATGTAGAGTCAAGTGGAAAGGATGGATATGAATATATCATAAATCGATAAAAAAATCATACGTAAGCACGAAAAATCTATCGATACTAAATAATTCTTGGTTGTAATAGGTTAGGTTAGGCTAGGATGATTTGATCTTCTTACATAACATGACGTGAAGCTGATCCACATTAAATATCTTGTAACGAAAGCAATGGATTTCGTTCTAACAAAGAAAATCACAGATCAAATGTAAAATAATACAGATGTTAACCGAGCCTGTATATGCGTACAATGTGTGTATGTGTCGACATGGTGTCGGCGCTCTGGTGCCGGCAGCAACCCTGTATATACAAATAAATGTGTGTTTATATACAAGGTGCCGGCACCGGTGCCTGCACCGACTCTGTATATACATATAAATGTGTGAATATTTACATGGTACCAGCACCGGTGCTAGCGCCGATCCTGTATATACATTTAAATGCGTGTATATCTACATGGTACCGGCCCCGGTGCCGGCACCGACCTTTGTATATACATATAAATGTGTGTTTATCTACATGTTGCCGACACCTTTGCCGGCACCGACCCTGTATATGCATATAAAAGTGTTTATGTGTGTACATGGTGTGTGATATTAAAAAAAACTACGTAAAATATAGCCGTACGGAGCGTTTGGATTTGTATATTACATAAACACTTGAATAAATACCAAACATATCCATCAAACTTGAATAAGAATACATAATTATTGGTGAGGTTGGTTAGGTTAGGTATTAACGTATCTGGCGGTGTATGGCAACCATTCTGTATTCATTGATTTTCATGTCAATGATGTCGTACATTGATTTATGAATCGCTATTTAAGTAACTTGGGCATCATTCATAATCTAGATTTTGTTGACTGCGGCCCTTACATCACAAATCTTCAGTAAAAAACGCTAGAGTGGTTATAGTGAATGCTCGAATAACTCAAATATTCTTAATATGAACAAAATCTCATAATAATACCTGAATCAAGCAACTATTTCCACTGTACAAACTACAAACGGGTAAAATATATTTATACGAGTAAGGCATCGTGGAAATAAGCATCTAGTAAAGGCATGTGAACGAAATATATAATTGAGATCATCAATACACTAATGGAGTATTTTAACACATACACTCTATACAAATCCGGAAAAACTAGTTCTCCAAGACAACTCAAAACAGTACCACAGATCCTACATCAAGAGGTAAAACATACCAATATTTTGTGCCACTACATCCAACGAATAGAGTTTATACCCAATACTACATCAAATTATGAGAATGTATTATTAAAGTGGTATTACAATGATAACCGTTCAAAATCGTATGCCAGCAAATAAAAATAGCTAAGTTAGTTCCTCTACTCTACCTTAACCGACATTGATTAACTATGATATACAGCGCATTCTACCATTCCCCAGATGATAAATTCGACCATATACTACGTCCAATTAATTGAATTTATACATAACACTACATCAAATTAGGAGAATGTACACTAATAATAAAGTTATACTACCATGATAACCGTTCAAAATCGTATACCAGCCAATAAAAGTAGCGAAGTAAGTTTCTCTACTCTACCCAAACCGACATTGATTAACTATGATTTATGGCGTATCCTACCATACCTCAGATGATAAATCCTACACCAATATGGAAGGTGTATGGTCGATTAATACGTGATGCCGATATACATTACCAATCTTGTAATTATTAAAATATATAAATAATCCTATATTATACCTATTAATGTGTTCTCAAGCAGGACGAAGATGGTATAGTAACATATAAGCCACACCAAAAATATCTGCCAGTAAAACAAACACTGAGTTCGTGCGCAATAAAAATATTTTACTTCGATACCCATTTCAATCTGTAACAAATTCCCAAACCTACTAAGATATTATGTCACTCGTGGGACAAATCAAAAGCCTACTGTGTCATAACAACGAATCCTACAATGCTTTATTAGATCACTCTTCAGTATGCTACCCCTGATATATAACAAAAATTAGAGGCGATAGCCAGTCATTGTACAATACCTGAGACATACCATGCATCTGTTTAGTCCATCATCTCTGAACAGCTTCGAGCAAAGTCACATCCTGGACATAACCAAGAATCCATACACAGGTACAGTTGTCAAGAATGGGCTTGACATGAGTTACAAAGAGTGTGGCTATAAAATCTGGGGTTCTGTTCACTGACGGCTTGAGGAAATCACTACAACGACCAGCAGCTTGTAGCATAACCTCTCTAGCAAATCCATGGAACTTAAGACAAACATTCCCAAGAGCTTACAAATTCAAAAAAAGGGTAAACTCCATCTACACCAGGACCAATCAATCCAGTAAATCAACTATACACTTGGTAGGGTTTATTGACGAAATTCCACAAAATTGTAGTACGGATTTACTCCTTTTGAGCATATATTCCTATGATCATCATGAAAAAAAATTATACAACAACATTAAAAAATCTAAGTCATTCTCTACTCTGTCGTTTGCACGATTTAAAAAATTGTAATATACGAGTGTATTCATGATAGTAAAACGGTCTGCTTATACAAATAAACATAAAGGCAACGAGCTTTTGCCTAGGTGACTCCTCTAACTACTCATAATCATTGAAGTATGACGTTATTCGTACAATAAATACACAATAAACTGACAACAAGACCAAGCTTGTAACAAATCGATTTTTTATAGCTACGTTATCCCCGTCAATTTTTGTAACAAGACGTGAAAATACATAAAAACAGTAAAATGTTACTCCATCTAACTAAATCATATCTGAAATAATGTTCTACATTGCAGATACAAACGTAATATATCCTAATATTTCTTTAATTGTATAAAATATCCAATGCCTTGCATTGAAAATGGAAACTCTAAGAACATAAAAAACTGGATGAAACATTCCTTAACGCTCGAGTTATAATAAAGCAAGATAATCATTTCTCTACCATACACAACACATACATTAAAAACCATGATGTACGAGAAAAACAAGTAGCATGTAACCTATCAAACAACTAACGTGAATAAGTTGCCAACAGGCCGCCGTGGCCGAGTGGTTAGCGTGTCCGACTGCAGTGACAGCCTCTGGTGCTGCATGTCGTGAGTTCGAGCCTAGGCATGAACACGGCGGTCTTGTGACGGGGAGATTGGGCGCCTTCCCCTCCGTGTCAGCCTAACCTAGCCACCCTTCTAACTAGGGGAAAACGGTTGAATGTTTATACATACAATAACATACTATTCCAACAAACAATATGTACACTATATAGATCAACCAACAAAAAAAACACATAATATACCAATCCCACCGCTCAGACCCACCAACCAACCACCGAATGAGTCAATTATACCCCAACTAGATATGGATACAAACATATAATACACAGAAAAATACATACAATTTTAATCCAGACATAAATAAATATTGATACAGATACTCAGAACATAGGAATAATTGTGAATCAGTCATGGAAAAATACTGATATGACAGAGAACAGCTAAGGGCAGCCTCACCTGACGAAAATTTTGCATGGAGAGTGTCAAGCATTCCCACCCCCTCCAAAATGTTATACAAGAATATTCCTACCGGCATTGAAAAATACAATGAATAAACAGTATGTGAGCAAGCAGTCTATAGAAAAAAACATACAGCTATGAAGGTCCCGTACCCCCACCCCCCCGTACAAAATGAGATGAAGGCATATTCCAACCAGAACGACGAATAAATATATAATGAATAACATTAAGTAACCAAGCATTTCCCAATACAGTCATCTAAATGAAAATAAATATATGTAAATACAAAAAAACATTAATAAACAGTATAAAAATAAACGTTCAAACCAGAAAATATTCCAAATAGATTCGAAAGCCAGGGCCGAAAGCCCTCCGCTCCCTGTTTCCCTTCGCGCAACCTCCTCTTCGCGCCCGTCGCGCCAAAACCGGTTCCGACCCCTGCCAGAGAAGGTCATACCCTTGAGGTTGCCTGATCAACGCCTAATACTGTAACACACCATCTAAAAGAAAAAATGTAAATACTATAACAATGGGACACAAAATAAATGTGCATAGACACAAAACTTTCCCAAATATAATCGAAAGCAAGGGCCGAAAGCCAATCAGTAGGCAGCCCTCCCGTCCGCCCTGCTTCGCACCGCCCGCCCGAACGAGTCACCCCGCCCGAACTCTATTTATCCCTATCTATATTCCCTCATTTTCACAGAATATAATATAGAGTACATTGCTGCCTCTTGTATGTCTTTACTATTTGGGTCATGAACCCATCGTCAGCAAAATCAATCAGGTGCTGGCCAGTGGCAGTATAGTCATTGGTTTCTCAATAAATGTCAGGAATCTTGTAGTCCTCCAGCACAATGCTGTTCATGTTTCGACGAAATCGATGAAGGGGTTATATAGATCGATATCATCTGCAACCGAACTCTTCGGAGGACAATAGACGATCGTGATTTGAAAGTTTGTGTGTTTACCGACTACTTCAATCAATATAATGTCGTGTCTGCTGCTTACAATAGGAACTTCGAACATTTGTAGTTTTTATTTTGCCCGAAACCATATTCCTCCACCCACTCAGCATTGTTTACCTTTGTGAAATAAGGGGAGCTGCGGGACAGTAAATTCGCCTAGATTATTTTACCTGTTCAATTTCATCCACGATTCTGTGATTACCATTGTGTCGATCTATTAGCTCATTGCAAGGATACTCAATTCGTTGATTTCGTCTCGGAGACGAATAGCTTTTGAGGGTACCGGCATTCGCACTAACACTTTTTGTTGTTTGTATTGTGTCTTCGTCCACCAGTCCCAGCTCGTCCTACAGTCCTACTGAAACTCCAGTGCCAATTCGTCCTCCAGTCACAGCTTGTCTCCAGTACTAGCTCAACCTCCAGTCCCAGCTAAAACTTCAGTCCCAATTTGTCCTTAGTACCAGCTCGTCACAGTTCCAGCTTAACCTCTAGTTTCAGCTAAAACTCCAGTCCCAGTTCCTCCTCCAGTCCCAGCTCGTCTCCAGTCCCAGCTCAACCTCCAGTCCCAGGGAAAGCTCCAGTCCCAGTTCGTTCTCCAGTCCTAGCACGTCATCCAGTTCCAAGTCGTTTTCCCGCCTCAGCCTCCGACTGCAGTCCCTCCCTCTCTCTTGGTGGCCTCCTTATTAGCAACAGTGTTGGTATTTGTCAGGCGAACCGTCTGGAAGAAATGGCATCGTTAATTCCAGAGTATCCTGTAGGAACATGTGGCGCTACGCAGCCTGACACACTCTCTCACACTGACACCCTCCTCACCTCCCCTCCCTGCCACTCTCCTCCCTTCCTTCACTGCGCTCTACACCCCTACTCCCATCCCTCGTGGACACCATCATCCCCATCCTCATTGACACTCTCCGTCCCTTCTTCACTGGCAAACTCCTCCCAAACCTGAAGAAACCACCTGCCCTCTTCCCTTCCTGCACTTACACTCTTCTTCCCTCCGCTCAATCCAACATGACACCCTTCTCCTCCCCTTCCTCCTTCTTCTCCATCTCCCCCCTCTTCTTCCTCCTAAACCCTTCTTCCCTCCCCCCTCTCCCTCCTCCAGCTCCCCTCCCTCCTCCCCCTCCTCTCCCTCCTCCCACTCCTCACCCTCCTCCACTTCCTCCCCCTCCTCCCCCTCCTCACCATCCTCCCCCTTTTCCCTCTCCTCCTCCTTTTCCCTCTCCTCCTCCTCCTCCTCCTC
>SDVV010024992.1:0-12498 GCA_016164225.1 Gammarus roeselii
TATCAAACAAAAACCCAGCCTAAAAAAAATACCGTGATACAAGGAAAAAGTGCAAGGAAATCCAAAAAACACACCTGGACCAGTTATCATTCAGGATAATAAAAATGGATAAGGACACCCAACAGAACAGAATGACTGCGTACGTAGAAGATCAATTGAAAAATCATGTCAAGCAACTACCAAGCTACATAAAAAATACAACAGATTTTATCAACAAGGTAGAAAATATACCTCAACTCGTACCTGCTTGCATAATTATGTTCAGCATAGACATCAAACAGTTGTAGCCTTGTGTGCCATGAAAATAGGCAAGACAAGCAATATCCAGAGCTATTTCAGCAAGGAATGATTAAAGTGTTCAGGAAGATACTATTTGGGAAATTATGGATATTGTTTAATCAAACTTTTTTTCGTTTGACGGCAAAAATTTCATTCAAGTTGAAGGAACAGCAATGGACTCGAAGTAAGGCAGCAAATACGCTAGCACACACATACCAGAACGGGAGTAAACACTACTTGATGGAGCCATACTGAAGTCGTCCTGTTTCCCTAGATCCATAGACGATATTTGGGGACTATGGCAACACAGCGAGGAGAGCTACTTGAATTTAATAGGCAAGCGAATAATATTCACTCAAATATTAATACTTAAATAAGATACTCCAGAGAGCAACTTCAAATTTTCGATGTCTCAAGCAAAATAGAAGATGGATACTTCATTAATGAACTGTATACTAAGCCGACCAACAATCACAACTATCTCCATTAGAAGTTTTACCACCCTAATTACTACATAAGAGGTATGGCTTACAGCCTGGGAATCCGAGAAAAAAGAACATGCAGAAGGTAGGATGCGCCTTGCCGTCGGCCACCCCCCATCCCGAGGGATTCGGCCTAGTGTCTCTATCTGTATGAAGATTACAACAGAAACAAAATGGAAATAATTTCTAGTTTAGAGAAGAGCGGAAACAACGTAACGGAAATTCAAACACAAATTGAGAGAGTTGACTAGCTGGATAGGACAAAATGACTTAATTATCGTGAACTAAACAAAAATAAAAATAATGATAACTTATATTTAGTTCTACCGTACTCAAAGGCACTACTCAATGTACGCTCTATCCTGAAAAAGCATGATAAGATATTAAGAGGAAATTCTCGTCTTCAAAAATCTTCTAGCAGAAGGTAAAAGTTGGTTTCTGTCGTAATTAAAATTTAAAAGATACCCTCATTCACAGAAATCACAAGAACCAGGTTTTCTAGGAAGAAAATACAACCAAAATATGCGGAAAAATAATTGCAGTGTGTCCCTATATCATAGAAGGAGACTAATTTGAAGACAATGAAGGAAGTATACTGAAAGGTAAAGGTAGCATTACCTGCCTAACTTTCAATATAATTTATTTAATTCAATGTAAACGATGTAAAAAATCAGTCTACGTTGAAGAGATATCTTCTAAGCCTTTTCCGAACTCACATAGCATTAATGATTATAGAATTAAGGGTATTGAACGGATAAACAAAAATTAAATATATAGAGAAGTGAAGGACAATTTTGGTCTCAGACCGTTTCAAGGCGGTCCACATGGACATCGTTGGTCCGCTCCCGTACAACAATGGCTACCGTTATTTACTTACTATAGTAGATCGATACAGCAGATGGCCCGAAGCAATTCCGATAGTGGACGCAACTGCAGAAACCGCCGAAATGAACTGGGTGCCCGAAATATTGACGACTGACAGAGGGGCAAATTTCGAGGAGGAATCGACAACTACTTTATGTAAGTTACTCGGTATCTGAACCACGTCGTACTACCCCCAGGCAAACGGTATTATCGAAAGATTCCATAGAACCCTCAAGTCAAGTCTGAAGTGCCAACAAAATCCGCAAGATGGGCACACAAACCTCCCGTTTGTTCTGTTAGGTCTGCGCACAGCCCCGAAGACAGAGCTCGACTGCTCTGTCGCTGAAATGCTGTACGGTAGCACACTGCGGATAGCAGGGGACCTAGTAGATCCCTCGAACCACATAGAATTAACACCGAACAACAGTGAACCGTCAGCGCCAGCAGACACAGCCACCAGCGCGGCACGCAGATGACGCGACAAACAACCCCTCAAAAACAGGTGTTGCCACCAGGAGTGGATAACACGCCAAACCCTCGGCACGATACCGCTTACAGCAAAGAGGGGGGGGGGGGGACTCACTAAGGAGAAGGCAGTGTAAGGGCTAGCGAAGTCGAGTTCTGCATTGCTCTTCCCCACAACGATTAACATGAAATTCACATCCTGAAAATTATGTATTACTGTTAAGATGAATGCATTATATGTTACACCAATGTATTAACTTCCATTGGAAATGTGTCGTAGATACAGTTTTCCTCTGGCGGCGGGAATCCCCCCGCACGCCAACTGCAGTTTCCCTCTGACGACGGGAATCCCTCCGCACGTCAACTTGCCAGCAAGCAGCGCGGAACTCCTATTTCAAGTTCCCGGGTTCGGCAAAGATTTGTGCGCCACCAATCAGCGCCAAGGGCGGCAACAAGGAGTGGAGTTAAGCCAATCCGCATCTTGGAAGCGGCACAGATATCTGGGAATGCTAAGTCCTGGATTAAAGGAAAGTCGTAATTAAGCATTGTATCACACTTTTTCTTGCAACAAAATATCAATTACTGACAAGTTTAGGCACAGATAAGTATCAGTCTGGTATAGATGTAAGGGAACAAACTGTAATTTTCAATAACTTGTAACGTAAAACAACATACCTGGCACCTCTAGTGTTGCCATCTGTTGTTCACTCAGAAGGGCAGGACCGTTCTAGCCGGGTCTGTCGCTACACTTTCGTGCCTAACGCCATCCTACAAGGTAATAGTTACAAATCACCGGTGTAAATGTCGACAGTGCTAAGTCGCAAATGAGATTCGGGTTGTTGTAAATAATTGTAAGTCAACCTAAGTTTTGACTTCAACAACTGTTAGTACAAAATTTTCCTCTCTCTCTCTATTCCAAGGCTCATCAGTGGTGGAAAGCCCAGTCCACTCTCTCCTGTCGAGCCTTGGCAACCACCACGACGGAGTGTTACCCAACCATTATGACAGGAGACCTACAATTGACATTGTCCTAGTGTTAGATATTTTCTCATGGCTATAATCTTCTAGCCCCTTTAAATTAGATCGAGATTATTAATGATTAATGTTCAGTTAAAAATAGTACTTTTCACTCCCTGTTTCCCTCTCTTGACTATCATGTCTATGGACGAACAGTACTTTGCATTTGTGTATTTTAGAGTAAAAATTAATTCTCTCAACTCCTCATCATTATCCCCCCCGGTCAAGCATTGTATAAACTTTAGGTTATTACCAGAAAATTCTGCGCAGCACAATAATAAAGTTTATGTGAATACCCGAGACACGTTCAGCCTGGGTATGGTTTTGGTGCCAATGTTGGCTATGTAAGGCTTAAATGTCATCTCCGTGTCATAAGTTACTCCGAGGATGGTTGTAGTGGGGCTGTGCAGAATGGGGGTGGTGTTGAGAGTGACATGGCGGCGGATGCGGTGTCACTGTTATCCGGAGTCAACAGTGTGAGAGACGACTTGCTTGCGGACACCTTCATTCTGTTGTTCAGCAGCCAGACTTCAAGGGAGTTCAGATACTGCTGGAGGTGTGTAGCTGTGGTCTCGTGTTTGTGGTGTTGTGTAATTAATGTGAGGTCGTCCGCGTATGAGCTGATGTGGGTGTTGGGTTCTGTTGGTCTGGGAAGGTCGTGCATAAAGGCATTGAAAAGGGAGGGGGATAGCACGGATCCCTGTGGAACACCATTGGGGGGAATTGTGGGTTCGCGACAACTTGTTGTTGTAGACAGTTTATGCATGTCTACCGGAGAGGAAAATAGCAAGCCACTTTTTATAATGTGGATGGATGTAGGCGTTAAGTAATTTGTTTATGAGGACGTGTCTTAGAACTGTGTCGAAGGCCTTACTAATGTCGATAGCGCACGCCAATCATCCGATTGATTATGCGGAACGGCCCTTCATATGATCTAATCAAGGGTTGTTGGACGGAGTCGACTCTGAAATGCATGTCAGAATCCACTTTGACATCGACTCTGTCTTTTGTTTCGATGCATTTGGTGGAATCCATTTGGAGGGATGCAAAAGAATTGCATCCTCTAATTTGATCTCGAATTTATTCGGAGGCAGGTTCTTGTCACATGGAGTGTCGTGCCATACAGCATTTCTGCCTTAGAGCAGTCAAACTCTGATTTTGGTGCCGATCTAAGGCCTAACAAGACTAGCCGTAATACTTGGGTTCCAATATAGCGGATTTTGTTGACACTTAAGAGTACTTTTAGGGTCAGGTGCCATCGCTCAAGAATCCCGTTGCAGGAGGGGGGGGGGGGCGGATGGCGTTCGTGCGAAGTTTTCGGATACCGAGAACTGCACAAAACGTACTAATTCTTCTGACTCAAATGTGTCCGCGTGATCGGTCATTAGCGTTTCGGGTACCCCAAGGCCAATGAATGCCTTTGAAACCGTTTCGGTTGTTGTGTCCGATATCGGTATTGCCTCTGTGTATCTACTGTATTTATTGATGATGGTCAGTAGGTTTTGGAATCCATTACTGCATGGGAACGGGCTCACTATGCCCATAAGGGCTGCTTACAAACAATCTGAGACTGGGTTTTCACTGTTATTTTGAAGACTGGCAGGGATGGCCAGTTCAATCTACACTTCCAATGTGTTGCTAATGTTCGTTCAAAACGCTTTGGCCTTGATCATTTGTACGATTCACTTGACGCTGAGGTGTGCAAGGTCGTGCTGAGACATAACGCTCCCTTCTCGCACATATTATGCGCCGTATAGTTGTGGTTTGGGCTGTGAAATTTCATAGGCGATGCCATATCTACACTCTAACTTCAAGGGATGTAGTTCGCCTCTTTGTTATGCCTTGAGTTGTTTGTCAATAAATTGTTTCAATTCAACGTCATGATGTTCCGCTAGAGTTCGTCAAACGTGATTGCTGGGTCGCTGACCGCATTTATTCTGCTGAGTGCACTGGTTACGACTTCGTCTCGTCCAGCAATCTATAACACGTCCAAAGTAAATTCAAGAATGTGTAGAGGACAATTGTCCCTACAAGAGTCATTACCTTAGAGCGCATGATGTTAAAAGAGACTATCGTAGACCCTTTTGGTCAGAAGAACCTAATTAATATAGAGCTTACACACCAAGGATTTGAAATAATACACAATATGTTATTTTTAAATACTCAACTTGTATTGTGAAGCAGGAATGGTGATGAAGTTAAATAATCTTGACTCATTGCGATCAGTCTTGTTCAAGTCGAGTTTTGTATTCTTTCCATAATTTTATTGGGGTCTTGTTTAGGATTCATCTTTCCCTAATTTTATTAGGGTCTGGATCAGGATAAGTTTCTTGAGTCCAGCACTTAAAAGGGGTCGGTAGAAGTAGCACAAAAACACTGTATCAGGAAAGGCACTTATGATACAAGTCCTTCCCGCCAACCGTTACCACTGTGTTTACTGTGGCCACGGGGTTTCCATAGCGAGCAAGGCATCAACAGAAGCTTGCTACGTCACTGTAGAACTACCAAAGATTCAAGCTTAGCTATTAGCTATGCCTGGAGAATCTCGGTAGAACACTCAGACAGACACTGCATGCAGTATTTATGAAAAAGAAATCATCAAGGAGCATCTATAGTTAGTAACAAGATAACGTCTGATTGTTAGCTCCCAATTTCACAGCTTTACCAATCTTTAGTCCTAATTTTTGGAAAGGCCTCACGAATCGCGAGGTCAACGCTCCAGCACTTGCCGAGCTGGGATAAGAGAATGGATTAAATCAAGAAAATTTAGTATTTCAAAATATTTGAATTATCTTTGACCCAAATCCTAATATAGCTATATCCAAGATTATTGAGATGCTTTTTAAAAAGAAGCAAGTTGTCCCAACTCAATTCTCATCGAAAACATGGAATATAATTTCCTCGTAAAGCCTTTTAGGTTCTGACCCTAGTCTGGAACTTTTTCAAAGTCAGTCACGACTGACTTAAGTTTTGTGGTTCACCAGTTGGTGTTTTGGTAAATGAATAATAAGTGAATATAATTAGTTAGTGGTTATTCAAAAAAAGTTAATAAATGAGCTTCTGTGAGCTGTAAGAACTAAATGTGCTTTCTTTACCAAGGCACAGGAATATATCTGACTCCAATTTATGCTATCCTTTTCTATTCAACGGTTGGGTGAATGTTCGAGCACCAAAAACAGATAAGGACAATGACAGGCTTTGATAATAATTTTTGGTAGATATAACCCTTTTACTCAACTCAGGGTTGTGATCCAAGGGTAATATAGAAGGGGGAAAGAAGATTTAATAGGAAAGGCGGCAAAGGAAAGGCGTTAAATTTTCTTCGTGTAAGTTTTGGTCCCGGTTCCTAGTTCGGCCAGGTTTGAGGACTCAGTCTTGCCTGAAGACGGGTGTCCTCTTGGTCTCAGTAGCAGGGAGTGAAAGGCTGCACACAGAACATTGTGACTAATATAGGAGGACATGGAAGGTAATCACATACCATTCTGCCTGCCTCATACAGGCAGACAGATTGGGTGCATGTACTAAACATTGTTTTGCCTAAGGAAAATATCATAACCGAAGGTGTAGTTAAATCTGGTAACCACAAGTCTAGTTAAGTGGTCAGCATAGATTATTGAAGTTAAAGAATGGAGGAACTGGCTCCATCAAGTGGTAATGACTCACTATATTTTGGAATTAGCTGATATGAAATGAAATTCTCAAATAGAATTCTATTTTAGTCAATTATAACACTGCATATGAAATGTGTGGAATTATGATTCATAGTCAGGCTTGAAAACTAAATGGTTGACATCTTCATTTAGCTAGCCTTAAGCATGAAAGTAGGAAAGGGCATTAATTTATAATGTCTATATTACATAAAAATTATATATTTTCATTTTATAGGCACTACATAGCTACATAGGTACATATATACATAGCATGGATCAATTTAGGGTGCTACTCAATAGAAGATTTCTATTTTATCACACACAAGTAACTCTTGGTATGCCATTTGGCAGAAGAATCCGCCATAGCTAGCATAATTGACAATCTGGTATGTCACTAGGCAGCTTGTACCTTACACTGTTGATATCTTACATCCAGGTTGCCTTGCTGCAGAACACTGCACTATAGTTATTAGCCTGTTCTACCTGGGAATGAATAAGACGTAGATTAGGTCAAAGCTTCCTAGTACACTATAGTCAATGTCCATGTGGCACCAAACGTGAATAAGACGTATTAAACACTTATTCTCACCTGTCTTCTGTGGAGCAGTATCCAAGGGAAGCCTAATTTATTAGCCTAGCACGAAGTGAATACTAGAGCATTAAAGAGGGCCAGAAACTTTTATCTTATAACTTTGGCTGCTCAAGGAACACTTAATTGTGGCCTGGATCACTTGGTATCACGTGACTTTTTGTTGTGCGACGCGCCAAATGGAAGAGTCTAGAAAACAAAGCGCGCTTCGCTTGTTGCCAGATTTGTTTGTAAGAATATTTCTCTGAATCATTCATTCCATCTGATTCATGTTCCATGGCTTTTAGTGCGTGGGTTTACAAATTTATTTGGCTAAATAAATATATGTTGCATTGCCATTTTGATTGGAAGCTGTTTGTACTGGCTGAACGAAAATGCTGTTGTTATTTACAGAGATATGCAACAATGAGATCAAAAGATGCGATTGCTTAATCGTAATAGTGCTTGTGATGCACCTATAATGCGTTTAGTGTTATTTAAAATAATGTAGGGTCAATCAAGGACCTCTACATAAGAACTTTAGCTGCAATTGGGATGTCACTGGCATTATATATTTACCTTGCTGAATACTATGTTAGTGGCGGTTGTTGTTGCATTCAACCTATGAAGTTGTAGGTTGCTGTGCATAATTTACGCAAGTTATAGGTTCACTAACATCCTACTCTGTTAAAAACTTGCATGGAATCAATAGCCTCCCTACTCTGTAATAAGAAGGAACACCTTCTTTAAACATTTACCAGTTAGATAGTAGCAACGATAAAATTATTTGTGTTCCTTCACTTGACAGAAAGTTCTAAGTAATTTAATTATCCCGAAAGCAGCCACACTTGTTTTCATCTCGAAAATAAACAACTCGGTGCAATGGTTCGTCCGTAAACTTGTTACTGCGGTGTGTTTCCAACATGCTTGCTGGATGATTTCTGATAAATATTTTTCATTTATTTGACATGTTTGAGAATGTCTCAGGGCTTTATGTTTTGTTCTTCTGGAATCATAAGTCACGTAATAGTTCCCTGTTGTGCCATGTTTGTTTGTACATGCCTGTTACTACCACTTCTGGGAAGTGTTTTATTAATTGTAATGCTTCTTTATACGCTGATATATACTATATTTCTAACCTAATTTTACATGTTTTCTACTATTTACACTACTGATTTTATATACACAAAAGAATGTACAGATTATTATAAATTTGGATTGACTGCGTGAATGTAGTGTGATTGCTGATCACTACAAGACCGTTCCAATTGAGATAAACACTTTTGGAACAACCAGCTGCAGCTAGTGCACAAAAAAATATCTAGAATTCGCATAGGGGTAAACCCAATATACTGCTGGCAACACCCAACCAACGTTGTCATTCTTAAAACCTCCGTGGAAAGTGTAACAGCTCCGGCGCTGGAGAGTAACCAGCTCCACAGACGCGGAAAAATAGGCAAGCATCCAAGCTAGCGCACAGAATATAGATTCAAAATTCGCATAGGGGTTAAACCCAATATACTTCTGGCAATACACAACCAACGTTGTCATTCCCATTATACTGCTGGCAACACCCAACCTACGTGGCCATTTTTAAACGTGTGTATATCTATGTATAGACTAATGGCGGTACAATAATACCATTCTATCTGTATATGAGCTCCCCAACTCACATAAGCCCATCCACACACCAAGACCCTTTGACACTTACTTGGCGGATGATATGAATAAAGGCTGCCTACAAACAGTGATGGACTCTGTATTGTCACCTAATCCGACCTGATGGTCCCACCTATCATGACACGCACTCCAGACTGATTGCGCATGTTTATTTATTTTATTGTTCAATAAGCATTTTACGTGTATTTGTGCATATGTATGTACTGATTATACGCAATCTAGATATATATATATATATATTTCTCCGTGTGTAGGTATGCACTCTGTTACCGAGCCACAAAAATTATCACACCGGTATGTGTATGAACAGTAGCTATAATGTCGACGAAACGGCCAACTAAAGTAATAAGTTAGGGGTTAATTAGCGGTGGGGCAGGGACGGGGTTAAGCTGCGCAAACGTGCAATCTAGAGTCAGTGGAGGAAGACGGGTAGGAACTGGTTTGGCGCGTGAGTCAGCTAACGGGAGGGGGAAGGGGAAGGGGGGACGGAAGGGGGAACGGCGGGCTGTATGCCAGACTTGCGCCTAGATTAGCAGTTTTTACATTTTGAACATTTAAATTTTTATTGTATTATGATGTTTATTGTATTTATATATGTTTTTTCTTCTTTAGATGATTCTATTAGGGTACGTGTTAGGATCGGCCTCCGCTGGCACATATTTTATAAAACTTGGCTTACCGAACATTACCATCGAGAGGTGCGTAGTGTGTGTCCTAGAAACAGTGTAGGCATTAGGCCTGTTAACCCCTAGCTTAAGTTACACGAAAAAGTCCCTTGCCTTGCATATTTTTAATTCCCCTACGATGTTTGTTTAAAAGAAACAGGTGGTCCCTCGCAGATCGTGTAACGTAAGAGACATTGACAGGTTGAGGACCATTTGCGCACCTTGTAGAACTCCATGTGTCAGCAATAGTAGGGACTGGATCCAATAACACTGTTTAGCTCAGGGGTATCATATATGGTAAACGATAGATGGGAGGAGCCTGTAATTTGGTTAACGGACTCAATTGTAGAGTACCAATGAGGTCTGGGTATTAGAACGCCCCGCCTCTTTAGATGGTCCAAAAATGTGAATTGTTCCCTTATTGGAGGATTTCTTCACACACCTACTCAAGGCCCTCCCATATTATTCAGGGTAGACCCGAACGACAGAGGGCAGACACACAGACTTGCCAGCAGCTGAAGCCTTCGGGCGTAGGCCCCTACTCTACTCTACGCTCGTCTTACACCTAATACATTTCTTCTTGCTGTTCATTTACACTTTTGTCACAGTGTGTCCGTTATGACAATCAATATTATATCAGTGCTCTTTTGAGTTTACCTGTTGACTTGTTACTTCTCTTTAAACAAAAAGACTATTCCAAAAACAATGTTTGATCATTCCTACCTGGATTTACCCGATTATTGCAACCTGAAAAGCTTCAACATAACATTGGTGACAGCGATGGGATTGAAGCAAAACATTTGTCATGTAAATTAAAACCATCACTTCACACTTCAAAATAAAGTGCTTCAGCCCCGTATACACGCCTTCATTTCATAAGACACTCGAAACCATGCCACCCCTTTCGCAGTCACGTGCTACCAAAGAAAAAGGCAAAAATGAGGGAAGAACGAGAAACCCTCAGCGGTCAACAACCATCATCACAGCAGGCGGTTGCAAGGACATGGCCAAAGACACGCGCCACCCTGCCTGCCCGAAGTCTGACAGCGTTTGGGCAGCACCAGATACTTCACCTGCCAGCACGGCAGTCTGTCAATCCTGGCAGGCCGAGGGGACAGCTTCATCCGAGAACAATTTGCCTAGGCCAAGATGGACATCAAATAAATTGAGACGAACAGCCAGGCGGACAGGGCTCCACGAGCCGCATAGAGAACCAGGGGCCCCCTCTCAAATCGCCAATTAACATCTCGAGAAAAACAAAAACAAAGAATTGTAAGTAATCCCATCAATCAAGTGTGATATATCACGATAGGCCGTGCTCCCGTAAGAAGTGAAATTAGAGAGTTCGTAAAAATTAAAGCAATTACAGTTCCTCAAAAAACCTTCTCAATATATCTGCTCTCGAATTCATCAGCAAATGTGTACAAAATTAGTTTTGAAGTGAATTTAAGTAGGTGCGCGTAAATTATTTGACCTGCTGTTCCAGCAATGCAAAAAAATAAATGAGGCGCGATAGCGGAAAAGAAATCCTGAAAAACACGGAAAAATATATTTATTGTAAAATAAAATCAAAGAATTGAAAAATGTCAGAAAATTGAAAACGAATCCTGAAATACATAGAAAAATATGTTTATTGTACAAAAAAAATGTCAGAAAATTAAGTTGAAAAACAAAACCAATGAAATATATCTTGGTAGATAATAAAATAGATAGCTTGTAGTTCACCGGTGTAGTATATACGTTTTTTTTGTGGTATATATGCAATTTTTGTGCCGATTGAACGTAGACAACTGGCGATAGAATTTAATAGAGGTAAAAATAATTCGATTTCGTGATTAGGTCATTCACCCAATAATAATATTATGTCCCGTTTTGCGGCTAAGTTCATACAATGTAGTGTTTTAACTTTTCGAACCTTTGTGTGCAATAGGTATAAATTTATATGACCAACTGGTCATGGTTCATGCCCAATGAGCTCCCATAAATTTCAATAACATTTCATGTAAAGTCGATTTCGTGATTAGGTCATGCGCCAAATAATTATTTTGTGTCCCGTTTCGCGGCAAAGTACTTACAGTGTCATGTTTTTCCTTTTCAAACATTCGTGTGCAGTAGTTACAAATTTATATGACCAACTGGTCATGTGTCATGTCCAATGAGATCTCATAAATTTCAATAATTCATGTAAAGTTGATTTCGAGTGTTGTCAATAAATTGACGTGTAGCATTCAAGTCTGCGTAGAAATGCGGTATTATATTTCAGGTAATTACAGTCCAATTTTAAAAATTTCCATGACCAATTGGTTAGGTGACACGTTTAGCATGTACGATGTACGTTTATAAATTTCAATTTTATTTCATGTAAGGTACATTTCATGTGTTGTCGATAAAGTGTCGTGTAGCATTCAGGTCGGAATGCATTTGTAGAAAATAATAGTCCAAATGTCAAGATAGTATGTTTTTCTTTAAGTGAATATAGAAGTGCAAAACGAGCGAACGCGTGAATAGAGGAATGATTGAACAAACCGTCACCAAATCAACTCAAACCTATGACAAAACAAATCATGCGATGGATCGGTAAATAAAGGGAGACGAAGGCAAGTCGTTTCTAAGCGACAATTTACTGACTCAGGTCAGAAGCGGACAAGTCGTTTCTAAGCGACAATCTCTGAGTCAAGTCAGAAGCGGAAAATAATTAACATCGGAATTTATAATGTTAGCTTTGTCGTGGCAACTGTACGGACAAATTGCTTTGAAAAGATAGGCAAACGGCAGCCCACTTTAACCCCCGGGAGACATAGCGTGGGATTACGAGAGAGTAAAACCGA
>SDVV010024993.1:0-12498 GCA_016164225.1 Gammarus roeselii
ATATATATATAGAGAGAGAGAGAGAGAGAGAGAGAGAGAGAGAGATATATATATATATATAGAGAGAGAGAGAGAGAGACTAGGATCTCATTAAAAGATCTCATACTAAACTTACAGTTGCCATTTCCTTCTATATTATCGCGGTTCTTAATTGATCATTAAATACATCTAATTATCTCGAACAGTTATCAACGTCGTTGACGTTCGGGTTCAACGTGGCGAGCATCGCTCTGGCCCTAGAGGTGGCTCCTCCCAACACCCCCTGCAGGGTGACGGGGTGGGGGACCACCTCCGTTGGGGGACAAAACGCAGAGACCCTGCAGAAGGTGAGCCTCTGCGATTCGATGATATAATGAAGCTAGGGCGTCACACACTGCAGAAGGTGAGCCTTTGCGATTCGATGATATAATGAAGCTAGGGCGTCACACACTACAAAATGTGAGCCTTTGCGATTCGATGATATAATGAAGCTAGGGCGTCACACACTGCAGAAGGTGAGCCTTTGCGATTCGATGATATAATGAAGCTAGGGCGCCACACACTGCAGAAGGTGAGTCTTTGCGATTTGATGATATAATGAAGCTAGGGCGTCACACACTGCAGAAGGTGAGTCTTTGCGATTTGATGATATAATGATGCTAGGGCGTCACACACTGCAGAAGGTGAGCCTTTGCGATTTGATGATATAATGAAGCTAGGGCGTCACACACTACAGAAGGTGAGTCTTTGCGATTCGATGATATAATGAAGCTAGGGCGTCACACACTGCAGAAGGGGAGCCTTTGTGATTCGATGATATAATGAAGCTTGGGCGTCACACACTGCAGAAGGTGAGTCTTTGCGATTTGATGATATAATGAAGCTAGGGCGTCACACACTACAGAAGGTGAGTCTTTGCGATTTGATGATATAATGAAGCTAGGGCGTCACACACTGCAGAAGGTGAGTCTTTGCGATTCGATGATATAATGAAGCTAGGGCGTCACACACTGCAGAAGGTGAGCCTTTGCGATTCGATGATATAATGAAGCTAGGGCGTCACACACTGCAGAAGGGGAGCCTTTGTGATTCGATGATATAATGAAGCTAGGGCGTCACACACTGCAGAAGGTGGAACTTGAAAAAAAAATCATTTATTCCCGAGATGCCTCGTGGTATTCTGGCTTTTTACAATAAATTCTTTACATATATTGTACACATTAAATCCAGGGTACAATTTCATCCCGTAAGATATTTGATTACACGTAGTTGGTAGAACCAAAGGTGTCCTAGTTATATGTGGAACAACTGAATAGACCACATTGAAGTTCCCGCAACAGTTAAAATCAGACAAGAAATGGAGGATATGCTTGCAGTCACTTCCGTGCATATGATCCGGATCTATCTACGTTTCGCTGCGACATACGATAATGAAGGAAGCAAATACGAAGATACACTGCAGAAGATGATACCTTGCGAGTTGATGATGTAAATGAACTAGGACAACGACACCCTGCAGAAAGAGAGACCGTGTGACTCGATGTTACAACGAAGTTAGGACTCGACCCACTGCAGAAGGTTAGTCCGTGTGACTTGGTAGATGGTGAGACCTTGTGACTTGGTAGATGGTGAGACCTTGTGACTTGGTAGAAGTTCGACTTTATAGTCATTTATCAGATTTGTATTGAATTAAACGAAGAGCAACTAAGATCCGTCCCCTTTCCTGTTACAATTTGCCCTGCGGTAGGTGTTCGAGTCAAATATACATATCAAAACAAATGATATGAAACTGGTCGTATATTTCTATCACACAAAACACTCTATGAAGTTCAACAGTAACTGAAGTAAACAACATCAAACAGACGACAAGGCCACTGTTCAGGTTTTTGTGCCGCGAGATTAGGTACGATAAATATGTGATCATTTAACGAGCTCTCGATCGATATGAAATACAACCTTTATCACGAATTATGTTACTGATAATGGCACGGAATTTTTATGATTTAATCACAGTATTCCCAATTCTTATCTTTATTTTGTCGCAATATTTTTTAAGTTCGCTTGTTTCCCCAATACATTGCATGGACTATTCTGCACCCTCATCTGCTGCATCTATTAAACTGGATTTTGCAGCTTATAACAGGTATGTTAAAAAAATTCTAGAGCAGTAAATCCACGAAAAAAAGTGCGTAGGATAATTGATGACGACCTGACATCCACGCTGTCTGACATATAATACAGAGACTCGTAACACAAAGACTCGTATGAAAAAGAATCGTAACACGAAGACTCGAACACAAACACTCGTAACGCGAAGACTCGGAAGACGAAGACTCGCAACACAAAGTTCGTAACCCGAAGACTTGTAGCACGTCGACACGTAACACGAAAATTCGTAACACAAAGACACATAACACGAATACTCGTAACACGAATACTCGTAACACGAAGACTCGTAACACGAAGACTCGTAACACGAAGACTCGTAACACGAATACTCGTAACACGAAGACTCGTAACACGAAGACTCGTAACACGAAGCCTCGTAACACAAAGACTCGGAACACGAAAGTGAACTCTATCTCGAAATGCTTACCTGCCTCTTTTTCACTATCAGGCTCAACCTTCCCTCACACTCGTGATAACTTTAAACGTACATCGGCCATCACACAGGTTGCCTTTTTTGAAAGGTCTCAACCACAATCTTTTCTGTGCTGCTATCATCAACAACCATTTAGAACGAGAAAAGAACTATTGACTTGCACCAATATAAGGGCCTAGCTGATATTTTTTTAGTATACGGAAAAGGACAATGACTGTGAAAATGTGGACTGAGCATCCAACATTGATGAGCAGACTGGCGTCCAAGTTGCCTGATTCTTTTTCATCTTCTTTTAAGTCGTGATCGGCTTTGCGGGAGTTTGTGGAAATTGTTCAACTTATTCGCGAGTTGTCCAAATATGCAGAACATAAATAAATAATCCTTGCTGATGGGATCCTGTTTCTTGCAAGAAAAATCCATAAAACTTGAACATTCACTAACCGAAATAGTGTTTAGACCAATTGCTTGGCATGGTTGTTCAGCACCTTTGATCCAAATGCAGACTAAAATCAATACTATAGAAATGTAATTATTCCGTCTACAGAGTTTGAGATCTACTTTGTTTATTTTGTGCTATAAGTCATATAGGTCACTATGCCATTCATTAACGCTGTAGTTCATATTGCGTGCATGGCATGAGAAAATGACTGCTCCAGTAAGCCAGATGCACACCTTAACGAAATAACTGCGGTCGCAGAACACACTGATCATTATTATTATACTGCAACATGAACAACCAAACAAGATTGTAATGAGTTGGTATTAGTGAAGCAATTGTGTTCCAATGAAACGGCAACAACACGAACCATTTGGCGCTCCTCGTTTCATCGGTGCGTCATCCATGAGCCATGCTCTATTGATAACGCTCAGGTACATAAACAGATCGAATTGGTCGATGAACCTGAATAGATTGATCGTTAATAAGCATCAAGCCCTCGAGGGCTGCTTCATCGAGGATGGATTTCCTGAACGAAGTTATTTTTGACCTTGCTTCAAATCTACAGACCCTGTTTAGGCGTCCCTGTGCATTGATCTGCATGTCTAAATCACGTGTTCAACAAGCATCAACATTTTGATGCTTATTGTGCCAGTAACCTTGATACGCCTCGGGATATGAACCTCACTGCTGCAATATGATTGACAGAGCATGTACAGAAATATGCATCTCAGGCCTTTATTTACGTTGCATGTACAGAAATGTACATCTCAGTCCTTTATTTACGTTGCATGTACAGAAATGTACATCTCAGGCCTTTATTTACGTTGCATGTACAGAAATGTACATCTCAGACCTTTATTTACGTTGCATGTACAGAAATGTACATCTCATGCCTTTAATTACGTTGCATGCACAGAAATGTACATATCGTGACTTTATTTACGTTGCATGTGCAGAAATGTACAGCTCATACCTTTATTTACGTTGCATGTACAGGAATGTACATCTCATACCTTTATTTACGTTGCATGTACAGGAATGTACATATCGTGACATTATTTATCGTTAAAAAACTGAAACTAGGGTGAGCAAAAGCATCACCGTATCAGTATTTACCTCCTACGTACTGACTCATTAGCTATTGGAAAAATTCTCGTGTGAACATAAACAAAGAAGAACTCTTCAGGGAAGACCAATCAGTAAATGTATAAGAGATAAAGGCGAGTGGCGCCAGATATTTCTCGTATTGGTTATCAGTATCGACGCTGCACAGGGGATTTTCCCACACCTTGCTCACAACTATGATAAAGTATTTCATACTCACAACGATGATAAAGTATTTTATACTCACAACGATGATAAAGTATTTCATATCGACATAATTTATAATTCAACTTGAGTTGCAGCTGGCGATCTAAAACAATTGCGTTAATTACCAGTGATGACATAGTCCGAGAGAAATACTACCCAATTAAGATGAATTATCTAGGCACCTGCCCTTACAAGGAATCACCTATTTTCAGAATATTAAAATTGTTGCCATGAATGTCAGGTTGGCATTTTGGCATAACTTGATGATTTGTGAGGAGGGGGCATGGCCAGGTTATTCCCATTTATTATATCGTTGCAATGTTGTTGAGCATACTTGTATATGACTTTCTAACACACTTGCTAGTCCCATCTGTGTTTCGTCCGAGCTCCCATCTTCCTTTGTTCCAGTAGCCCGTCACCTTGTCCCTGCTTACCCTTTCTACCTCTGTTCCAGTAGCTCTTCTCCTCATCCTTGCTCACCCTCTGATCGTCTGTTCCAGTAGCTCTTCTCCTCATCCGTGCTCATCATCTCTCCGTCTGTTCCAGTAGCTCTTCTCCTCATCCTTGCTCACCCTCTATTTTTCTGTTCCAGTAGCTCTTCTCCTCATCCGTGCTCATCATCTCTCCGTATGTTCCAGTAGCTCTTCTCCTCATCCTTGCTCACCCCGTCTTCCTTTGTTCCAGTTGCCCGTCACCGTCATGAACGATCAGCAGTGCGTGGAATTCTACGGTGACGGGGAGATCATGTGAGTGAGCGGGAGTGACGGTGACGGGGAGATCATGCGAATGACGAGGAGTGACGGTGACGGTAAGAACATGTGAGTGACTGCGACGAAGTGATCATGTGAGTGACGGTGACGGGGAGATCATGTGAGTGAAGGGGTGTGACGGTGACGGAGAGATCATGTGAGCTGCTGTTCAGTCGCTACTGCTTCCGTCTCATTTGAATGTTCATGTATGAGTTAAATAAAGATTGAAGTTTTCATGCAACCCACATGGGTTCTAACCTGAAGTTTTCATGCAACCCACATGGGTTCTAAACCTGAAGTTTTCATGCAACCCACATGGGTTCTAAACCTTAATTTGACCCTCTCAGCAGAATATATTCTTCTAGGAAATGATTAAATAGATTTACCTTCTACGTCTGCTCTGACGAGCGTGTTGTTGAGGAGGAAGAAAAACCCGTGGTATAAAAACTTGAGCTGTGAAGGGTTGTATGAATTTGAAGGCTATAATTTATCCCACTGAGATGATTGTCATCATTTGAACGCGTCATTGAAAATAAAATAAAACCAATAGTCAATTTCGTTGATTTACAAATAAAAATATTTAACTGAAGTCATGCGTGAGACAAAGCAAGTCCTACGGTTGATATCACCAAGTATCTGATTGAAACCATGCAGGAGATACAGTAAGACCCCCTCCCCCCCGGTTAATGTTACCCAATATCTATTTGAAGCCATGCAAGAGATACAGTAACCCCCCCCCCCTACCGTTAATGTTACCCAATATCTTTTTAAGTCATGCGTGAGATACAGTAAGCCCTCCGGTTAATTAAACCCAATATCTTTTTGAAGCTATGCAAGAGATACAGTAAGCCCTCCGGTTGATGTAACCCAATATCTTTTTGAAGTCATGCAAGAGATACATTAAGCCCTCTGGTTAATGTAACCCAATATCTTTCTGAAGTCATGCAAGAGATACAGTAAGCCCTCTGGTTACTGTAACCCAATATCTTAATGAAGCCATGCAAGAGGTACAGTAAGCCCTCTGGTTACTGTAACCCAATATCTTAATGAAGCCATGCAAGAGATACAGTAAGCCCTCTGGTTAATGTAACCCAATATCTATTTGAAGCCATGCAAGATATTCATCAAACCCACCGGATGATGAAACCCAAAATCTTTTTGAAATTTTTCCCACTAATGACGGAAGGCGCACGAACAACCTTCCGGTAGATCATGAGTTCAACACCCAAAACAAATTTCCTAACTAACGTAAATGTGTACACCCTTAACGAATGCATCCGTTTACGGGAAGCACATTCATGACGTAAAAGCATCTACGCATCGCATCCCGTATGCATTGCTTTTTCCGATACAGTGCCAATGTAAAGAAGGTACTATCGGTTGCAATGATAGAGACCTTTTTTGTAATCTCGCGTTTTATTTAAACCCATTTAAATCAAATTGTATGCAGTGAGGTAAGTTTTTATGGGTGTATGCTTACAGCCAAACGTCTGGAGGAAATGTAAATGGGTAAATACAAACTATAAAACATACAATCTCGGTGCAGGGATGTCGTAAACAAAACGCGAATTTTAAAACAAGGTCTCTATCATTGTAACCGATAGTACATGTGAACTGATTTTCTGCTTTAGTGTAAACGATGTCGATATTATTAACTAGTTCCAGCTGAAGCATAGGGCAGGGTTGGTAGCTGTACCCCACGGATGCTAGAAAACAGCGCTGAAGGCACAACCCTGGAGCAGCCTTGGAAGCACATGTACAGAGCTGTTCCAACGCTGACCACAGGGTTCAACAAAGCCTTGCCGGTGGGTGCGATAATTACTAGGTCGTATTTTTTCAATTTTGATTATAATTAATGCCTGTTGTAACATGAGTATTCCATCTCATTGATTATAATTAATACCTGTCGTAACAGGAGTATTTCATCTTATTGATTATAATTAATACCTGTCGTAACATGAGTATTCCATCTCATTGATTATAATTAATACCTGTCATAACAGGAGTATTCCATCTCATTGATTGTAATTAATACCTGTCGTAACAGGAGTATTCCATCTCATTGATTATAATCAAACCTGTCGTAACATGAGTATTCCATCTCATTGATTATAATTAATACCTGTCGGAACAGGAGTATTCCATCTCATTAATTGTACATAATACCTGTCGTAACAGGAGTATTCCATCTCATTGATTATAATCAATACCTGTCGTAACATGAGTATTCCATCTCATTGATTATAAGTAATACCTGTCGTAACATGAGTATTCCATCTCATTGATTATAATTAATACCTGTCGTAACATGAGTATTCCATCTCCTTGACATCTTATGAAGGCTAATTCCAACTAATAAAGAAATTCGGACTCTTTTCAAGGCATCAGTGCGAGCAAATTTATTGCCGCGCACCAGGCGACAGGCACTGATGCTACCTTGCTGCTACATGAAAAGTACGATAACATAAATCATAAATATTCCCATTCATAGTTTCGAGGAATTTTACCGGAATGTGTCATGTTTCCACATTACTTGTAATAAGAAATAAATTAGGTAGCATTTCGATATTCTTGTTAACACTACGAACTGCATCATGCTTTTTCAGCTATTATAGTATTCCTCACTATCATATGTCATGTTGGAACAAGAAGCACCAAATAGCAGCACTTGCGAGGGACAAAGATCGTTATTGTCAGCCTGGATGCGAATAGGATGTTGTCATTGTAACGCACGCCCTCACAGCATGACGAAGCTCGGTGATCATTTTGCAGCGCCATCAACCAGTACGTAATACGTGACCTAATTAATAGGCAAACAGGGCTAATAAATCAAAATGCAAGAAATTCTCAATACTCTTTACTGTTCACGCACAACAAGAATGATCCAGGCCCACAGCAGCTGCTAACAATACAAAACAGTTATTATGTTTCAGTCTTGCGTAACTGTTTTCTTGTTCACTCAGAATGGACAGTATGGTCTGCGCTGTCGACTATGTTTCAAACAATATAAAACAGTTATTATGTTTCAGTCTAGCGTAACTGTTTTCTTGTTCACCCAGAATGGACAGGATGGTCTGCGCTGTCGACTATGTTTCAAACAATATAGAACAGTTATTATGTTTCAGTCTAGCGTAACTGTTTTCTTGTTCACCCAGAATGGACAGGATGGTCTGCGCTGTTGACTATGTTTCAAACAATATAAAAAAGCTATTATGTTTCAGTCTTGCGTAACTGTTTTCTTGTTCACCCAGAATGGACAGGATGGTCTGCGCTGTCGACTATGTTTCAAACGGAGACTTCTGTCAGGGAGACGAAGGGGGCCCTCTTGAGTGCAACGGATACCTGCACGGCCTGGCTAGCTGGGGCACGGGCTGTGACAGCGGGTGCCCAGGCGTCTACACTCAAGTGTTTCACTACTCGGACTGGATCAAGGGGGTGATCGGCCAGACCGAGGACGCCCTGCGCATTATTGGCCAGGCGGAGGGATGACAGCGTGTTTGGCCAGGCGGAGGGATGCCAGCGTGTTTGACCAGGCGGAGGGATGACAGCGTGTTTGGCCAGGCGGAGGGATGATATAGATTGATTGATTTAATGTTCCGTTTCTACTAGGCTTCATGACGAGGCAACAAGCTGCACCACTACAGTTACATGCGCTCTTTAAGACGAACGGTTTGCACATCTCTACAGATTGCATCTGCCGCGTGCGGGTGGATCCTAAACAATCAGTTTAACAGAAAAATGAAGTCCTTTGCGGCATGACGAGAATCCGGTTCATTTAACCTCCCTTGGCTACAACTAACCACCGACTGATCGCACTTGCTGCGGAAGTGGCGCAATGTGCACCATTGCTTTGAAGGTGCGTGAAGTCAGAGCAAGATCGGTCGGCTACTATCACTTCATGAAGCCTTATGGAAAAGAAGCGTTACATGGAATGGAAATGCGATTAGCGAATAAGAATGCTAGGTTGTGATTGATTGAAAGGGCTGGCAGCATGACTGGCAGAATATAAACAGACGGGAACGTCATTCTTTAGATGCGTAATACCATAATAATTAGCATAAAACCCTTTAATAATCTGCCATTTTTTTACACGAAGAAGTTTCATAGCAAGGGTTAGGGAGAAGCTTGTAAGTGTCTGCTGCCAAGTCCCTCCCAGGGTTAAGATACATAAACCAGGTTGAAGAGCGGCGTTTTTCTCAAATTAAGGTTCTGTCTTACTATACCGATGTGGCTCCGCACCTGTTGAAGCATAGCGCAAACATACGGTAGTGATAACATCGGTCGCTACGCTTGATAGTGTGGAGACACGAGCCATGTAGCAACTAGCACCCAGTGAACTACACAGCTAAGCAAGCAACGCTACCCAATTACGCTTACAGTAGCAACACAAATTCGATTAACCGGCTAATTCAAAAGTAGAAACTTAAGCTTCCATCCCTAAAAAAAAGAATGGAAACATCCTTTCAGTTAATTTTCTTCGCGCAATAAAAAAACTCATACAATCCCATCAAGGCAGACTTTTTATTTATCCTCTGAGGAGTCAGGTCACGTGACTAAATCACCTGATCAGCGTTGCAGCTGCAGGGTAACCCCTACACTGCAGGGTAACCCCCACACTGTTTTAACCAGTAGGATACGAAATTTTTCCGTTAACCGTCGTTGGTGTGGTGGTGTAAACTATGGGGTAGTCAATACATCAGTAATAACACGTACGTTTGTCCTGCGGCTCGGAACTGCGTTCCCCAGAAGGATACGTACGTTTGCGCACGGGTAAGAAACACGTACCTTACCTTGTCCCAACGGATTAGGTAAGGTAGTTCGGAATCGATTTTTTTCCCGTACTGATTATTAACTGTTTAGGTTTTATTTGTCGCTGATTAGGGACAAAGTATTGCCCGAAGATTTCGACCTTCCAGCAAATTAGTTAGACCTTGTGGATTTTTATTCCTTTTCACTCGATCTTACCTCGAGATTGAGTTTATTAATCATATTTGAAAGGTAGGAAGGGTTCCAACAATATGCTTGTAAGGTAGCCAACAAATACATTTAGGCTTCGTGCTAACGTAACACGTCGGCACGAAACCAACACTATGTTATCGAACAGCACCAGGGTGGGCACCTGAGTTCGCATTTTGACTCTTACCATCCTGTTTTTTTTCTTGGGTTGTGAGCACACAATCACACTAACGACGCTTATTAGTGTGATTGTGTGCTCACAACCCAAGACGCTTATTGCCATTATTCCAGGAGTTAAACCAGTGTCGGAATTGCGACACCAATTTAGTGACCGGGGTAACTATAGGGTTACACTCCAACGGTCGCCAATTCTGTGCGACCCCTCTTCCCTCAGCCTTCTTCAACCCCAAATAGCTTTATGGGATTCGTTTCGCTGTCGTCTTGTTCCTGTTATATTAAAGGTCAGGTCTGGAAATAAGGCAATTGTAAAATGAAAAGAGGTTATTCGTTATTGAATACGCCCTTGACACCCACACCGTGGAAACCAAAACCTATCACTTCGTTGTCGACCGAGCCGCATCCAAGAGAGCAGCACGGCTTCCCACGTTAACTGCGTGGTTCCTTGCGTTTCGACTTCTGAAAGCAATTGCGAAGCACAGGAAGCTAACTGAGTGTATTCCCTAAAATTGTATTCATACATTCAAAAGTCTCACGTATTCTTAATAACGAAGGATGTTGAAGCCTCAGGCTCAAAGATGTGGGTCTATTCAAACTAACAAAACGACAAACTTTGAAGAGTTCAACACGTTTTCATAGAGCTGGGTGGAGGTAAAGAAGACATCGAGGGAGGAGGGCTTACAGAAAGGCTAACACAGGTGACGTCACACCATTATACCGTTTTGCAACACGCCTATAGTAACAACCCGATCATTATTACGTTTCACAACACGCCTATAGTAATTGCTGTCTGGTAAAATGACATAAACAAAAAATTGGCACAAGGCCTCGCCTGATTTCGAAAATTTATTTCAGGTATACATAGATAATTGAATTGATTATTTCATAATTTGAATTTAAATGTTACATAATTATGAGTGCGCCCGTGCCTCTTACACGATTCTAATATACCATTTCAGCTTGCCTGCGAGATGAAACAAACACATGCAGTTACTGTCCTGAACACTTTACAGTAACACAACTTACAATGTCAAGGGGATGTTAGTGTACGGAGGTTGGATTCTTGCATCCCAACCATCCATCAACTAAGCAATACTGTTCTTGTTTCCAAGTAACATGTTACGCACCGATGAAACATGACGACTGGGCCTAGTGCTTACACAGAAACTATGAATGGACAAAGGGATTTTTGTCTATTCAAACGCTTAACCCGCAGATTAACTTTAATTACAACAGCAATGTTATATTGCAAGTAAATTGGGTAGTTGTATAGTTACCTTCAACGGTTGTTTAGTTAAAACATATATGGAATCACCTTCTTTACTTCATTATGAATAAATCCATTACATTCTTAAGCGTATTAGGGAGTTTAAGATAGTTCGCAATGCCACTTACAATCCGATATAAGTCTTGTTGTGCTGTGCCCGTATTCATGTGAACTAGAGCGAGTGTCCTGCACCAAGCGGCGACTGATGCTGTCAGCCTGCCAGTGGCATAAACGCATCTCAGTCATCTCCCAAGCCGCTGACCACATCTCAGTCATCTCCCACGCTGCTAACCACATCTCAGTCATCCCCCACGCTGCTAACCACATTTCAGTCATCTCCCACGCTGCTAACCACATCTCAGTCATCTCCCACGCCGCTGACCACATCTCAGTCATCTCCCACGCTGTTGACCACATCTCAGTCATCTCCCACGCCGCTGACCACATCTCAGTCATCTCCCACGCTGCTGACCACATCTCAGTCATCTCCCACGCTGATGACCACATCTCAGTCATCTCCCATGCTGCTGACCACATCTCAGTCATCTCCCACGCTGTTGACCGCACCTCAGTCATCTCCCACGCCACTGACCACATCTCAGTCATCTCCCACGCTGTTGACCATATCTCAGTCATCTCCCACGCTGCTGACCACATCTCAGTCATCTTCCACGCTGCTGACCCTGACCACATCTCAGTAATCTCCCACGCTGTTGATCACATCTCAGTCATCCCCCACGCTGTTGACCACATCTCAGTCATCTCCCATGCTGTTGACCACATCTCAGTCATCTCCCACGCTGTTGACCACATCTCAGTCATCTCCCACGTGTTGACCACATCTCAGTCATCTCCCACGATGCTGACTTCATCTCAGTCATCTCCCATGCTGTTGACCACATCTCAGTCATCTCCTACGGTGTTGACCACATCTCAGTCATCTTCCACGTGTTGACCACATCTCAGTCATCTCCCACGCTGCGGACCACATCTCAGTCATCTCCCACGATGTTGACCA
>SDVV010024994.1:0-12498 GCA_016164225.1 Gammarus roeselii
AATATCATTCCATGTGCATCACCCTTCAGCTTATCGGAAGACTTGCCGGAGACACCTGGAAGTTCATCAATTCACTCGAGACTGGTCCCTCCTCAGTTCACCCCTACCGGCGATGAGGAACACTCACCGACGAAGGCTGGCATAGTTGGTGAGAAGAGAAAACAGCCTCGAGACGGATTCTCATCCCCAAGTCACATCGCCGCGATGCCCTTGCAACTCCATCCTCCAGACCCGACAGAACTGAACAATTTGCCTCTGAAACCTCAATGGGCAATGAACAGAGATACGAAAGGGGTGAGCCTTAAGACTCAAACAAAAAAGGAGACTAAAAAAGATGAAGATCATGAACCTTCAAGTAATGGGGTGAGTAATGAAATAATTGGAAAACCTCAGGATGTAGAAACTACCGTTTTATTGCGTGATTATTGTGAAGGTAGAAGCAGAAATTCTAGTGATAATTCTGTGTTATCAGCATTAAAGATGAAAACACCATTTCAAGAACCAAACGGGCATGATTCTACAAAGAGAATTATGGCATCTTCAGTAATTTCTAAACTCAGCCATTCTCAAACCCATACGAATCCCATAAGCATAAATAGTGAGCAATTTAACAAAGAAATGTTTGTTAACAGCAGTTCTAAAAATCACATCAATTTGGAGTTAGTCGAAGATCTTAAGAGTAACAGCGTTCTGGACGATTTGCATGTATCCGGTAAAACTCGGGACAACTCCAATTCCTGTCATGAAATAATAGGCTGCAGGGAAATTGAGAATTCCCAAAGGCTGAATGATAACCGTAGCAACACTGATCCGTGCATCCCAAGTGCCACCGCCAGCACTACTGTTGATGGCCATAATAGGAGCATCAGCAGAACGAGTGGCCATCATGTCCGTCTTGAGGCCACCAGAACCCTTGTTGTTGATCAGAAAAGTAACAAAAACAACAATAGCAGTAGCGACGAGGACGAGGCTGGCGAACAGCGCGTGTGGAGCCGCAGTCTGCTCACCGCTCGGGTGCGTCAGTCTGCCTTGGCCGCTGTGTCGTCCCTAGTCACCGTAGTAGGCATGGCAGGCAAGATGTCCCTCTGGGTGCCACTGCTGTGCCAGTCCCCGTCCCTGCTTCACTGCCTCCTCACAGAGCCTCAGGTCCCTGGACGGGCGGCCATCATGGCTCTCCTGTCACTGCTCCTGACAGATGCGAGGCAGCCCCTGGCAGCAGCCATCGACAGGACGGACCGTACGGCGTACAGCAGCTTATGCCACCAGCTCGGCTCCTGTATCAGGGAGATGCATGGAGCGCTTGGAAGGGTGCTGGGCTATGAGCGCAGCAGTGACGCCATCGTGCGCACGCTTAAGGTGCTCGAATTGCTGCTTGGCAATGTTACCTACACTAAACTGGCGCCGGGCCTACTGTCAGCTGTTGTTAGAATGGTCAGGCCTTATGTCTCTCACTCGGGTAAGTTGGATGAAAAAGTAACATTGATTGCAAGTGAATTGTCAAGATAAATTTCAGGCAAGCTTTTTTGTTGCTTGTTGAATTGTTGTTACACAAAATTTGTATATTATGACCGCATTTAGAAACATTCCAAGTTTCATTCACATTTTGGGTAAGAACATTTTTGCTTTCACAGTAAGGTTTCATTAAAATATCGAGGCTAACATAATTTAACACCCTGTCTAACTCCTTTTTTACAGAAGCGGTTGTGCGCGCCAACGCTTTGTCCGTGCTTGTTTCTGTGCTGATCGTGAAGCCCACTCCTGCGGAGGTGCCAGAGATGCTACTTCGGTACTCGCCGCCCGGTCCTCGGACCAACGCCACAGCTGCAATGTCCGCTGAGGATGTCCTGGCGCACTTTACCGCCAGCAGCGAGGACACTGCGCCCGAGTGGGAGGAGGAGGAAGAAGAAGTGTTGGATGAATATAGCGAACCTGAGAAAGTTGATATTCTCAGTGCCGTCAAAGCCTTGAATATCGTGAGTATTGGTAATATGGACTGGAGGACTGTCGATGCGAGCAGAATTAGTGTCCTCCAAAATGGTGAGTTGTTGAAGGAAGTACAGTGTTTGAAGTATCTGGGCTCCCATGAGGAGAAGACTGAGCTAATGGAAACTGAAGTGAAGTCACGAGTGAAGGAATGGTGTAATGTGTTGGGTGCACTGAAGAGTATAATGAGCTGTAGGACGTTGGGGATGAAAACAAAGAGAGGGCTGTATGAGGGTGTAGTTCTCCCCACTGTACTCTACGGGGCGATGACTTCGGGGGTCAGAGCAGAAAAAAAAGAAGGTTGAATGTTTTCAAGTTGAAATGTTTGAGGAGCATGACTGGTGTGACGCTGAGAGACAGGATCAATAACGACGTGGTGCGAGCTAGAACGGGAATGGTAAAGCAGTTAGAGAACAGAGTGGATTTGCATGTTCTGAAATGGTTCGGGAACATGGTAAGGATGGATGAAGGGAGATTGGTAAAATAGGTGAAGAAGGCGGAGGCGAGTGGCCGTAGGCCTAGAGGTAGACCTAAGTTTGGAGAGTAGAGAGTGACAGTGAATGGTTGATTTTTGGACGCTGTCCTGATGTGCCATCCCGTCAACGTGATGCCAAGGGTGGCATCACGTTGACGGAATGGTCGTGGGTGGGCGGGGGTAAGCCAGTCACACCATCGAACCCTGCTGCCAACACGGATCTTTGGACCGCACTCATGACCCAGAGTGTGTGTTGCGTTTTTTTTCGGTCGGACCCTTTATCGCTAAAACGCTAAGTTGTGTAAGTGTGAGCATATGGGAGTGTATTACGCCTTACCGTCGGCCACCCCCTTCCTGGGGGATTTCGGCCTAGTGTCTGTATCTGTAGCAGGGTCCAACAGCCTTCACTGGTTTACACCTGCTGCGTCATTATCGCCGGGCCTTTCACCACTTTTTTTCAACGAAACACCTCCTCCCCCCGTTGGGCATTTGTTGTGTTTACGGGCCGCACGGAAATAAGGCACAGAGGGGGGGAGTGAACACCCTTATTTCCCTTCAGACTCCAATCTTCTACACTCATCACTATCTCTCCTTTTTTCTCACCATCCTGAATTTACTTAACTTTGAAATACTTCATTTGCATGTTATGTTTGTTCGCAGTTTCCTTTAACTTATCTCAAACTTCATCTCAACAATTCTCATGATAGACGTAACACACCGGTTTTAAATTTTGTTATTATTGGTAGCTAACAATAGCCAAGTCTCATTCTTTGTTTCTTATAACATTTTTATTTTTTCAATTCTTGCTGTTCTCATGCGTGAGATTCCTTACACTAAGTGGATCTCACGCATGAGAGACCCTTATCTTGCCCTTTCATTCATCTTCCTCTCAGCAGGTTTTAAGATGCGATTGATTTCGACACCTTTAGGTCGACAGCGAATCCTTGGGGCTCTTTAAACGGCCAGGCCGAAGGAGAATGTTCCTTTCTGCCATCGGGGGAGTGCTAAGACCAAATGGCCTCTGCGGCGAATGCCGTTGACATTCGCCGCAGAGAGGACATAAACTCCACGCAGTAGTAAACCCAATCACTCTAATAATCTAATCTTCCACTCTTACTCCCCATCTCAGCCCGTAGAGCTCAGTTGGGACTATTACCGTCTCATATAACCCTCTCTTCACTTCCACACCCAATGTCCTAAAGCTCATTTCACTCCTCAGTGCACCCAACACTTTACAATCTTCCTTCTCACTTGGTTTCACCTCAAATTCCACTAGTCATGTCTCTCATATTTTAGCGAGGAATGAAACTAAGAAAATCTCAAATCAACAGAGATGATACTCTCTTTGACGTTCTATTTCAGAATTCGTCTCTACTCTCCACTATTAAAAGGCAACCAGTACAGGTCAGAAGGTCTGAATTGGTTTTCTAATGCTCGTAAAATGAGAGCCCAGATACTTGAAACGATGGAATTCGTTTAATAACTCTCCGATACTATCACACCCAACTTCTCAGAATCTGCCACCAGTACCGTATCATCCGCAAACAGCAAAAAATTCAACGGTCAACTCCGCATATTTGTTCCAAACTACTTTGAACCTTGATTCAACACAATTGCGCTCACCTTCTTGACCGCACCATCCGTGTAGACATTGAACAGCCAGATGAATATAACGCAACCTCGTGTCCGTCCCACTTTTACTTGGAACCATGCACTCACTTCGCTCCCTACTTTAACACTGGCTCTGCTACTATCATAGAAACTCTGGACTGTTCATGACAAATTGTCATGAGCACCGCCTACCTGTCGACGCCATCATAGATCTTTTCCAAATCCATGATGGTCGAAACCACATCTTTTCACTTCGAAAGGTAGTCCTCACAAACGAGTCTCACTGCAAAAATATCATCTGCATGCCTTCTACCACATCACAAGCCAATCTGTCGTGCCAATTGTACCGTTCATACGGTCTCTAATCCTCTTGATTAGGTCTTTCTCTCATACAACTTACGCCCTACACGCGACAAACAGATACATCTTGAGTTGCTGTAGTCATTTTTATCGCTTTGTTTCTTGTACAGCGGAACAATGAAAGCACACGCCACTCAATCGGCACCACGTCCGACTTGAAACACAGGTTTAGTAGCCTCATCAACTAAACGACTACAGTTACTACACGCCTTTTTAAGCAGAGTCGCAACGCCGTCCTAAACAGGGATTTTCTCTCACCCTTGATAATAATAATTCTTTTCTTTCACCCTTGATAACAATAGTTATTTTCTCTCACCCTTGATAATAATATTTATTTTATACGTTTCTAGCACCGAAACTATTACAACATAGCCCTAGCAAGCGTATACGCCGAAAAGTTGTGCCGAGCTAATTGTTTACCAGTGGTCGATCATTAGCTGTTTCAACCTATATTCTCGTTTCAGAAAACGTCTTCTACGTCTGATTCATTTGAGAAACACTGCTCCACCGCAGCCAGCAATCAGCCCCAACCTCCTACGCAATTTGGACCCAAAAATAACGTCAGCCGGCGCACGTTGTTAGGGTGGCTTGTTGGGCAGTGCATTGACGCCCTCGTTCCTCCGCCACCCTCTCCCCACGGTCAATATGGCACTACCAGGGGCGTTTACGTGCAAGTGCAGCTGCAGTCACTCAAGGTGCTGTACGCTCTCGTCACCGATCATTTCAGTTTGGTGTACTCGCGCCTACCTGTTCTGCAGCGTGTCATCAGTCACGGGTGCAGAGCCCCTCCTTCTTGCGAGGGCTTAGCGGACATGACAGAGTCTGGTTAGTTTGAGAGGGAGGTACTGTGGTTTTACCGTTTTTTGACGAACCTGTTTGTGCTGTAACATCTTTCACCATTTTCACTGCCAAACTATCTCCCATCGGCTTTTCCGCTCTAGGTTTGTCAATACACTGCCTGGTGGCTGTTTTTTTTCGAGTTTTCGCATGAACTGACCTTTTTCTCGCGGTCCATTGCACAAGTGTCAGTCTGAATCGAAAAACTACTTCAACAGTATACTGAAGTTTAACTAAATAGTCGATCTATTAATCATTTTTCGTCGATTGGATTTTTGAAACGGGAGATTACCTCCAATTTCAAATAAGTAAAGAACATAATGGGGAGGTACTGAAGCCATGAGACTTTATAATTTCCACAGATCACTGGTTATCGTTTTATCCATTTCTGGCGAGTTATTTTCAGCCCAAACATTGAATAAAAATTGCAATGAAACATTATGCTATATTTACACTAAAATTTACATATTATTAAGAAACAGAATCTACAGTAACATGCGATGGTTTGTAATAATATGACGAGCAGCTAACCGCTACTGATCGTGCTTCAGGTGTGGTGGTAGAACACATGTTCCCACTGTTGGCTGCTGTGCTGGGTGTCCTGAAGAAAGAGTGCGACAGCCTGCTGAAGACAGATTCCAGTGAAGCTGAGGGCGGTATGGGCCACCACAGCTGCCTCGTGAGGAAGGAGGACGAATGGTGGGACGGCAGGGTGGGAATCGGGGTCACCGCCCACTATGAGGCGGGAGGTCAGACGCCTAGTAACGCAAGGTAAGAGGTGGTCATGAAGAGACATTCAGGTTTTCAAGCAAATGTTTGGACTCCTAAATGCGGTCTGCGATTGTTGTGGCTTCAGACTGGATAGGCGGTGTATATAATGGAAAATTAAGAGTACGTTAGTTTACTTTGGCAACTTTAGCTGAAGTCTTATGTTGTTATATAGGTCAGCTAGTGCATTTGCTGTACAAATCAGCCACGTATGAAATTGTAACATGTTTTACATTGTTTTCTAATCCCCAATTCTATTAGTACTCTACTCGTTAATTGTCCCCTATGTTCATCTCCGCCTTTGCAGTCAAGAAGAGGTCGACGGCCCCCGTAGCTTCGGCGGCGCTAGACCCTCCTCCGGCCGCAGGCGGGATAGAGAGCTGGGCGGCGCTGTGAACCTCAGCGAAATCTCTTGGCTTCCCTTGGCGACCAGTTTGTGGCAGTGGGCTCTCCAGGACCCTCTCAGGGACCTCCTGCAGCTACCCGTCGCTGCTGCGGCCACCGCAAAAATAATTGAACGCAGCAGTTGCGGTGAGGGCAGACAACGGTCGAATCAAACCACCGGAAAAAAAGAAATGGGGGTTCATTTTGAATCTCATAGCGATTGCCGTGTAAGAAATGAAAACTGCGAAAGAAGCTTGTCGTGTCTTGTAAATGTAGCTGATGGCAAAAACGATCATCTACGCGGAGATGTTCCTGAGAGTGCGATGTCATGGTACCGAGCTTTGCAAGGCACGGGAGAGACTGCGGAGGGAGCGCGTCGTCAGCTGGTGGTCGCTGCCAACACTCTGAGCCTGCTGTCGCAGCAGGTGGCCGAGGACATTGGTGAACAGCACTTGAGCTCTGTGCTCGCCACCGTTCTTTGGCTCACTAGCGACCAGCAGCCGGAGATGGTGGCGGTGTGGGGCGTTAGAGTGGTGGGAGCCTTGTGCTCGCTACCCGCCGTGCAACGATCACCCTTGGCGCTGGACGTGATCACCTCTGCTGTTGTGGCGGGAACACGACTCCTGCAGGACATCGCTGGCCCTACTGCAAGTGATGCCATCGTTGGAACAAGATCTGAACATTTGGTCGTAGAGCCTGTTGCACGTTGGACCAAAGTTGAGCATGAGAGAACTACAGAAGTAGCGCAATGCCTCGCTTATGAGCAACAACAACAAACGGCCGCGGCCGTCAACAAACACAGGCTAGTTGCCGTGTCTGCGTTGGCTAACATTGCCGCCTCTCTGAAGGATTACAGCCCGCGGGTGCAGGGAGGAGCGGTACTCCCTCGGCATGTCACTGAGTGCCTGCTTGAGGCAGCCATCGTCGCCTGCGATGACAAGAGCAAAATCAGGCCACACGGGGTGCGGTGTTTGGGCAGTGCTCTGGGATGGCTCAGGGAGGTGGCGTTTGGAGAAACGCTGAGAGGTGATTATTCGTTTCGGCATCCGCCTTCCCAAGCGATCACTTGGCTTGAGTTGAGTCCTGTTTTGTGTCAGCGAGCTCTTGCCACTCTGGTTGAGTGCTGCAGTAACGGAAATAACATGAAGATGCGCTGGAACGCCTGCCACGCTCTCGGTCACCTCCTCCATTGCCCGTTACCCATCGCTGGCTCACAGCAGTGGCGCGGTCCGGTGCTCACCCTCCTCTGCTCGCTTCTTGGCAACTTTCCCAACTTTAAAGTGCGCATTCAGGCTTGCTTGGCCCTGTGCGGCCTGCCCTCTCGAGATCTGTACGGCGCCCACTACCGCTCCGCCTGGCGGGCGCTGCTCGCTGCAGCCACCAGCTCTCGTAACGTCACCGACTACCTCGAGATGAGGCATCTCGATGACCTCGTCTGCCAGGTTGTGAAGGGCGCGTGGCAACTAACTGCTCTTGCGACAGCTGGCGACTGCGCGTGGCTGCAGCCACTACTGCTAGAACACATGGCCAGCCTGACGCTGCTGCTGCGAAGGGCGCGCAGCTGCCTGCCGCCCCACTGCTGCTTGGCACAGGAGCGCGCCCTGCAGCGCGTCACGGCGCTGATGGACGGCTCTGATGCCCTCACAGACGACGAGGTTGCGGGGTTGCGGCTGCTAGCTGGTCTGTTTGGTGACGGCCCTGTCTCTCTGCCTGACGACCAGCTGACGGCAGCCCTGCTGGACGAGAGTACGGCCTTCCTCGCTACCCCCAGTACCAAGACTCTGCCTTAAATAACCTTGCCATGGTGACTTTTGTATTACAACGTGACAAACACAGATGGGAATGTTTAGACTTTAGAATGTATGTCCCAGTGGCGACACAATGTGCTCCTCGTTAAGTTAGGTATATGTAGCAGTGTCTTTGATATGATGATTCATTCATACTACCTGCCGATATAACATTCGGTGCGATGTGGACATCCATTTTGCAGCGCTTAAAACACGTTTTCAGTTCACTGAAATTTATTTCAAAATTTGATTTTATTTAAAATGTAAACGTCTGAACTCCTAGATAATAATTCTGGTTGATTATTTTGTTCCTTTATCTGGCTGTGTTTATGACATCGGTACCATTAATTGATACTTAGTCTAGCAATCTTGTGCCTTGCTATCGCCTTTCTTAGAATTTGGTACATTCTTCAAGTCGTTGAAAGTATTCTTCGAGTCGTTGAAAAGTGTTATAATTCAGCCGTAGGCAGTCTATGTCATTCGTATTGATCATTGTGTTGTTCTGCTGGTACAAGAACATAGTGCCCTGGGGTTATTATGCAATCGTTTTCTTGAAAATTATTCAGTTTCATTACTCGGTGCGATTTGTACCTACTAGCCTAAAGTGTGCAAGGCTGCAGGGAAAATAGCTTATGCATTATTTTGTGAAGTTTGTCAGGTGGACCGTGGAATAGACTGGCCGACGAAACTACGGTAATAGACGCCTGATCTTGTCTCAAGTTCCTGGTAACTTCCTGTAACTTGCGTCCTGAGTCTCTTAACTTTGTCGCTTACCTTTGCAGCCTCCTCCAGCAGTACCACAGACCAGTAAGGGGCAACAAAACTGTGGGAGGCAAGCCAGTTTAATATTGAGAACAGCTATCTAAACACAGGTTTAGGAACTGCAGTTAGTGCGCAACATTGACTGTCCTATGAACAAACAGTGTGAAGGATTAAACAGTGTTTTATGTCTACCTTGAAAGTAAACATGTACCGTGATAGAATTATAAACTGTTAACTTAATTTATTTGCTTGGCTTAAAGTTGTAGACTCTTCTTCAAGCTACGTCCATGCGTGCCTTTGTCAGCGTATTGGATATATTACATTATTTGTCAGCGTAGACTTTTGAGCTTTAATATATTCATCCCTTGACACAATTATCAACTGAAAAGCTTAGTCTCACCTGACCTTTCTTAGCTATTTTTGTCTGGTGCGTTCACTATAGTGTTGTTTGGTCACTGTGGCTATTTATTAGTCGTTAGTGTATTAGCCGGGAGCAGAATCGTGCCACCGTAACCCCTGCGCGTCGTAAAAGGCGATTAATAGGGGCGGGGCAAAGGAGCTACGAATCCCGTTCTCTGTAAAACCCTTCCTCAAAGACGGCAAGACGAGAGATGGGAGGAGAGGCTAACTCCTCTCCGAACCCTATTGTTAGAGTGCCAAGGGAGAGGAGAGAGATGTTTTTGAGAAGGAATTTTGATGTGTTGGCGCTGAGTGAGATGAAGCTGCAAGGTAAGGGCAAATGTGAGTTAGGTGTAGTAAGTGGAAGAAAGTCTGGTGGGGAGGAAGGCTGGGCACGAGAAGGTGTGGTGTTGATGTCAAGTGATCGGTGGGCTGGTATCGTTACCGAGTGGACGGTTGTGTCCCCAAGATTGATGTGAATGAAAGTTGAGTTAGGCGTAGAAATATGAGTATTTGTGAGTGCATATGGCCCGGGTAGCGAGAAAAGTAAAGAGGAGAGGGAGCAATTTTGGACTGACCCGAGTGAGTGTATTGAAAGTTTGGAGGTCAATTCAATGTGGTTGTACTTGGTGATCTTAATGCGAGAGTTGGAGATGGTGACGGAGAAGGTGATACGAAGATATGACGATCCCGGTAGAAATTACAGTGGAGTAAACCTGATAGGTCTGTGTATGGAGCAGAAGGTGGTGGTCGGGAACAGATTGTTCAAGAAGCGAGATATCCATAAGTTCAGCTTTGTGCCAGAGGCAGTATCGTAACCAATGACGGACAACTAACTGAGTTTGGAATTAATATCGCATACTGTTCTTCGCGTCTAAGCTCCGAAGTTGCCAGGTTAATAAAGCTCCTTTTTTGTTTTGCTGTATCTAAATAAGAGCCTGTCACCGCTCTAAGCCGAGACCGTATGTCGTCTCGTAAAGGTTGAAATTTCAACTAAATTGGAGAGATAGACTATCATCTCTTCAGAGCAAGAGCAAGAAAGCACCTCAGAGGGATACCCCCTGGGAGGTATCCCAGGCTCACCCGCCTTCCCGCGGTGTCCTCGTTCACCACCAAATTTTATTTGTCTCTTTGTGTAAATATATTTTGATTTCAAAGATCCCTCCACCGTCCCCCCCTTTCAGTTTGTAGCTACACCCTCTCCCTTGGTGCACAAAGAGGTGAGCCCCCCACTGACACCGGGGCTTGCGAATTTAGAATCGAAACCAATTGAAATTGAAAAAAGTCGCAAAAAATTGTAAAAAAAAAATACATATAAAAAAAACTTCTGTAAAACAAAAAAAAATCATTTCAGATCAATTTTAAGAGTAAATTTAAGGATTAAGTTAGTGTATATATTCGTACATACAATAGAAATAAATGTAAAGAAGGCCCCACCTTCATTACCCAGAACCCCGGGTAGAAGCCGGAGATCAAACAATGGGCAAGACCGTACCCTATTGGAGAGGGGCTGACGGCCCCTCCAGAGCGTCGCACTCAAACCAGTCTGCAAGAAAGGAAGACGAACTCCTCAGAAGTTCCTCATCGACAGGAGACCTGACTCAGGTCGTAGTCGACGCCCAGGGTATAACCGGAATGCAGAATACACTGGGCAAGATATGCAAATTGATGGGCTTCCCCGAGCTGGAGACAGAGGACTGCTCGGTGCCCTCCAGTGAAGTCGGCGAACGCCACACTAAAAAAAACTCAAGAACCTTTGTGCAACTATGAATACCCGACGGGATGAACTGATGAAGAGGATAGAGGCCAGGGAACCCGTAACCTGTTCGTGTGCTTCCGCTTCTGACCTCTCTGATAACATCGCTCTCCTCCCAGCTGAAACTCGTTACGCCCGAACACCAAAAAACGTAACGAGGAGACAAAACACACGATTTGATGACCATAACATATTCAAACAACGGCACTAGATTCCCCGAACACTCCAACAACGGACCACCTCGTACGACTAGAATCAGATATTAGTCAGGCCTTCGTCCGAAGAGAACATGTGGCTTCCATATTTTCGACGTTGACAAAGCTTACGACACTACGTGGAAATACGGGATCATGAAGGATCTCCACCGTAAAGGTTTGAGAGGTCGTAACTACGTTTCATCCACCAATTTCTACAAAGCCGCACCTTCAGGGTTAAGGTTGGCAACACACAGTCTCCGTCATATCCGCAAGAAATGGGTGTCCTTCAGGGAAGCGTCCTCAGTGTCACTCTTTTTATCCTCAAAATCGATCAGCTAGCCGACATTCTTTCCAGAGACGGAAGACTGCTCTCATCGCTATACGTGGACGACCTACAAATAAGCTACAGACACCCCAGCCTCATAACAATTCAACATGCTCCAGAAGTGCCTAAACCCAGTCGGGAACTGGGCTTCCCTAAACAGATTCCGATTCTCGCCCTCTAAAACTAAAGGCATGCACTTCACCCTTGTGCCCGGTTCACACCTGAAATCAGCCCTAACGCTGCACAACACCTCTCTAGTATACGAAGAAACGATAAAATTCCTGGGTCTTGTGTGGGACCCTAAACTCACGTGGCGACCCCACATAGCAGCCCTGGCGACTCGATGCAAGAGGTCGACTTGGGGTGAATGGATGATTATTCATTTTATAGATCATTAACACTTTATTTTAGTATTTTATTATTTCTTCTTGCTTGGGCTCTTATTTTTCTCTGCTCTTTTTTCATGATGATAAACTTTGAATTTATTATTATTATATGTATCGAGGTTGGTTGAGACAAGGTGACCCAGGGAGAGGAGGTACTCGTGGGATCCGCGGGACTCGGGGACCCGGGGTTTCGGGAACCCGGGGGACTTGGGAGACCAGGTGGATTTGGGGTGGTCCACTTGGATCTTTCTGGGGCCCTTAGGGACACCCTTTGGGAGCCTTTTGAGAAACTGTGGGACCCTATAGAGGCCCCTCTGAATCCTGGAACCTCTGCTCCCCCCTCGCAGCGCTGGAAAACCCAGTCCGAGAAAAACGTTTGTGTGAGATGCTTGAGTTGAACAATTAACCATTACAGTCCGCGGATTGCTGGCGCAAGGGGCGAGGGTCGCGTCGAGGCTGGTTGAGGTG
>SDVV010024997.1:0-12497 GCA_016164225.1 Gammarus roeselii
TTGCCATGAAGGAGCGACTCTCCTCTCATCATATTGCCATGAAGAAGCGACTCTCCCCTCATCATATTGCCATGAAGGAGCGACTCTCCCCTCATCATATTGCCATGAAGGAGCGACTCTCCCCTCATCATATTGCCATGAAGGAGCGACTCTCCCCTCATCATATTGCCATGAAGGAGCGACTCTCCCCTCATCATATTGCCATGAAGGAGCGGTCACCATCGCTGATATCGCAGATTGGCTCACGATCTATTATTTTGTAGATTGGTTCACGACTGCGATTGATTGACTGCTTTGATTGATTGAGAGCGTTCACGATCGCTTACATTGTAGATTGACTCGCGACTACTTTGATTGGTTCACTTCTTTGATGGATAGAGAGCGGCCACGTTCGCTCATATCGTAGATTGGCTGACGACTTATTTAATTGGTTGAATGCATTGATTGATTTGTACGACCGCTATAACTTATATCATCGATTGGCTCACGACTGCTTTGATTGGCTGAGAGAGGTCACGATCACTTATATCGTAAACTTGTTCACGTCTTTGCCACTGAGCACTCTTCTCTAGGCTCTCATACTTTTACTCATTGTTTGATCTTTAGAAACTTCGGAGTTTCGATGTAAAACGATGTCAAGTTTTTCCTTTAATATTAATTGCTTCATCTTTTATTTATGTTATATATTTATTGAAAGATTGCCAAATAATTTTGTCTATATATGGAGTTTTTTTCCACTTTAATGCATTGATTGATGGACTTAGATGAACGAATTAATATGAAGCAGTATGGTCTTCAATAGCAGATCTCTGTGGCTGAGTGGTTAGCGCATCCGACTGCAGTGTCAGCCTCTGGTGCTGCATGTCGCGAGTTCGAGTCTCGTCATGAACACGGCGGTCTTGTGGCGGGGAGATTGGGCGCCTCTCCATCTGTATCAGCCTAAATTAGCCACCCTCCTAGTTAGAGGGAAACGGCTGTGTCTATACATTCATAAATACATTGTCGTCAAAATAAAGTCTGCCGGAATTAACTATTCAATTTTCTCTGGTACAGGTTTATTGAACCAACTGTATTGACCAACTGCTGTTTAGTAGGCAGTACTTGCAGATTGCATGGGTTGGCATGGGACAAAGGGCCGTGTTTAGGCGTTTCTCAACAGTGCCGACCTACCATGTACGTTTGCACAAAAGACGCGTTTCTCTGAGAAAGGCATGTGAGGATTTATAGCGTTTTGTCACTTATTAGGACTAAATGACGAAATGATTGCGTGCTTCTAACGCTGACCTTCGTGAGAGTCTGATAGCGCTTAGCTCGCTTGCAGCTGAAGCGCTAGAACATTTCTGGTGCTGGGGATGGTGGAATGTGATTAGTTTTTCTGCTCGCGGCCCACACGAGGTGGCGATGTAGGGTCTGGACCTGGCAGCTCTGGAGGACTGTCTAAGGATTCCTTTACTCGCTCCTTCAACTATTTCAGCAAACTTACCGGTTCTTCTGCGAGTTTTGATTTTGGCGCTTCTCACATGACCGTCTTCCTCTTTGTGGATCACGACGATGCGGCCCAGGCTCCATAACAGCCTGAGGCTCTCGTCATGGATCTGAACTATGTCATCCACCTCGGGTGCAACGATTTCCCTGGCATCCATGGCATGTTGCCAAATATTAGATGGGTACTCCTTTTAAAATCTTGTTTGGAAATGGGGCAGAACCTTATGGACGCTTTCTTGACGTCGTGATAGAAGCTCTACTGTGAACATGAAGGGATATAATTCTTCCCAGGTCAGATGTTGCCACAGGTGAGCAATCTAGACTATACACGAGCATCATCTGGGATGCGGTTAGGGGTTGATAGTCATAAACGGATGGTCATTGGAATCCGCTTCTACCTCACCGAATAGGGTGTGTAGTTCATCTTCTGTCACCGTTTTCTGTAGACAAAGTTTGAACATTTTTACGGTTCTCTCGAAGAAGCTTTCGCATCAAGGGCCCTGCTGGGGCTGCAATGACATTCCATTTATTTTGATTCAGAGTTCCTCGAACTCTGTGATGCTCCTCCCAAGACTTGAGTATCATAGCGGAACTCACAAAACTTGAACCGTTGCCACAGATCAGCATTTGGGAATAAGAGCGGCGGGCGGAATTTTTTTGAAGGGTTCCCATGAAGGTTTCATGCAGACAGATCTTTGGCAAAATCCAAGTGAACTGCTCGGGTGACTGCACATGGATGTAGTGCAGTGCATCGTTTTTTTATTTAAATTTCCTCTTTCACATAAATGGGACCGACTTAATCCACACCTGTAACATCAAATGGACGTGACTAACTTACCCTGAACTCTTGTAGTGTAAGTCAGTCACGTCCACGGAAGTGCGTCCCACGTTCCCGTCTACGTTTCATGCAATTTCTTAGTATGCCCTTCATTTTCTGCCTAGCTCTCGGTATCGACCACCTATGACATAGGCTGGCCATAACGTGATTTGCTACCTTGTGGTTCTTGATTACGTGCCTTTGTTATATTATTAGATTAGTTATCCGATGTTTGGTGGGTAGCAGAACTGAATATTGGACGAAATCTTTTACTTAGCTTCTGTGATCCTTCTCACCACCACTAATATGTCGGCTTTGAATATAAGATAAAGCTGGTCCATCAATGGAGTAGAACCCTTGGGACTTGGTTTGCGAATGAATTATATCCCATCCATGTGCGCCTTTTCTGTGGCTCTTTGATCGCCCAATCATCGTACTCCTCAATCTCTTTGAGGCTCAGAATTTGAACCTTTTCTTCACCATTGCTTCCCAACTTACTCTTCATCTTATCTTTTGCCTCAACTCACAATTCTTCTAACCTTTTGTTTCTCAACTTACTCATTAGGGATTCAATTAACTTTTTTACCCAACCAAAGTTATTTACTCCCTCTTTTTATAGTGCAGCATCTGTTAGTCATCGACAAGGGAGACTCTCGAAGGGTGGAATCTCTTCTGTATTATTTAGTGTTATGTTGTGCACTTGAACCAGAAAGTTCTCCACTCCTGGAGTTCTACTGTGTTCTTGGGCCCATGCTATCACAGGTGGCTTGACTTAATTTTCTTGGGTTGACTCCTCGAGTTATCAAATAAGCAGGATTTTGACTCGTGGGAACACAGTGCCAATTGGCGTTGGGGATAATTTTCTTGATGTCTATCTTCCTGTTCTGCATGTAAGCCTAAAATTAGCATGGAGACTGTATCCAACCAAATGGAACTTGACTGTGTACGCCCCAACGTTTATTCCTTTTCATAAGCCTAACATGCATACTTGGTGAGCCTTGTTCCATGTAGTGCTGCAGTCAACGCCAACCTGGTCACAGAAAGCGTTTTCTCATGTGCAATCCGTCTCTTTGCAATCAATGGTGTGGCTCTCCCTTCACTGACCCCGCATCCACAAATACCTGCCATTTTCCTTCTTTAGAAACTTGGCCTTGAGGACATTAACCGAAGATAATCAAACTGTGCTGGTAAACCATGCAAGATGATTGTCTTTGTCGGCTTTCCTGATTCTAACTCTTTGTGAGTCATCTTCATGGTGTCTTGGACTGTGTCCCATCTAAGTCCTAAAACTGGGACAGTGGGTCTGGAATCTGATTCACCAACTTGTGCGTCAACTCCGTGAGTTCTGGGTCATTGGTGGTCAAACTTGTCATGGATGAACTGTGAAATTCCGGTATTCTGCTTTGGTCGATGCAGTTACCAAGAGGTTGTCAACATAGGTGTTTCTATTAACATTGTCTGTATAAACTTTTTTTCTTCACCATACTTTTTCAAGTAGTGGTCATTCATAATGAACCGTGACCAGGCTGCTCCAAAGAGTACAACCTTGCAGCGGTAGGTGTCATCTGTGACTGTCCGAATCTCTAGGGTCTCTGGACCATAACATCATACTCATCCAAGCCTACCATGAAGAGTGTCTTTGCATGTCAGAACAGGCGGATGACGACCCCAATCTGAATCGCATCAACATCTGAAGTAGCCCTGGGACCTTGGATGGTCCTTAGTACAAGCAATTATTAAGATTTACTGCATCAAGGTGTGGTTCTGCTGAACAATCAAAACCACACGCAACGGTGTTGTCGGAGATTCTTTTCTCATAACATGGTGAGGAGGATGCTCTTGCATAACACTGTTTTTGTTTCTGAAGAGTTCAGGTTGTGATCAAACGCTTGAGATTGCTCCCCATCGTCCTTTGTACCAAACGGTAATTGATCCGCAGTGTGGGATGAGCCACCTTCCACGGCAATCTAGCCACGTGTTTACGCTCTGAGAATCTGATGTTGTTGTTGAACTACTCAAGAGCTGCTTCATCATCTGGGTGTGCTTCCTCAGTGGATATAGCTACCGGTTGTGTCTAATCGCCACAGTAGGTCGACATCTTTTACTGGATCCTTGTGTGATACTGTAATTTTATGTGCAATGATCAAAGTGACCTGAGTGTTACCTTGAATTTCCTTCATTGAATCTGATTGTAGGTGTCCTAACTTGGGCGATATTTTCGTAATTCCTTCATCCTATTTCTCAGGAAAAACAAACTCATGGTAGTGATCTGCTCCAATAAGTACATCAACCACGTAGTCGACCGTATATCCAAACTTGTCAGCCAGGTTGCGTCCATTAGCTTAAAACTGTTAAGCAAGCTCACTTACTCCGTTCATGTTGAGTTTTTCCGCAAATGTGTCAACTTCAATCCCATCCATGGTGATGTTCTAATGTGTTAGCACTAATTTTTTTTTTTTTATCATATTGTGCTTCAGCTCTTTTGCTGTTGGAATCGTACATGTTTTGTTCCATGCCTGGCTTTCAAGGCCCCCGTTGCTGTGGGTAGGGCGGTCGCATTACTCCATCTAGCTGCTAATGAATTGCCTGTGGCTACACTTTTAGGGTTGTTTGCAGCAGAGCTGGTAGCTAATGCAGCTGTTGACTTTGCATTGGTTGCTGCTTGTTTGTTTTCATTTCGTCGAGTTATGCATCTTTTGAAGCACAATGCACCATGAATTTCAGGGGTTTTGCCCAAATTTCCTGTAAAAGGGTGCTTTCTCAGGGCAATTAGCGGAACTGTCACCTGACTTCAGACATTTGAAGCACAATCTCAACTTCGACATCGTCGCGTCTTTTTCATCATTTGTCTCACATTTCTACAGTAATAGACGGAAGGAACTTCACACAAAAGCACACACTTGTATAGATCCCGCAGTCTACTGAGGTCTTTGAAATTTCTTTCATGTGATCTAGAATACTGACCATTAGTATTGTTTCTTGATTTTTCAGGATGATTGGACTTCCGTCTTTCATTTACTTGTAGCTTAGACTAAGTATTACAGTTCTCATGGCTAGTGATCTCTGTCGTGAGTGCTTTCCTGACATCAGTCGGAATCCAACCAGCATCTGGATCTTAACCACTTGTGCAGGCTCCTTGGATCCGTGATGGTATAGTTTGCGTTTGATCCTGTGCGCCATTATGAAAGAACAAATTCTGCGATCATTTGAATCAATCCCTGCTATTTTTAGATGGCAAAATGATTGTTTCCACCTTGAGTCTGAAGTCTTGCTGAGATGAAACTGATGCAGAAAGAGCAGGAATCAGCAAGTGCATTCATATGTGCCATCTTAGAACGATCCTTGTTCCGTTCTGCTTCTCCAGCATCTCTATTACTTTTGGTATGCTTCATTTGTTGGGAAAAACCTGCCGATACATTTCTAGCAGCACCCTTCAATTTGCTCTGAAAGTATTGGAACTTTTCAAAGAGTCATAGTTCATCGTTTTCATGAATGTTTCTGAAGTTTCTCAAAAAGTTCAATTTCTCTAGCGTGAGCAGCTTAATCCTCACATATGTGTGGGATAAATTGCTTACAGATGCTGTATATTACCTATATGGTCCAGGTTGCAAGTCACGTCTTGGTCTTTTGACTTTTGCATGAGTTATTCGCAGAGGATCGAGCGACTCGTCATTTTCTTCCGCTAGTATAGGGCGGTTGCTTCTTCTAGGATGCTGTTGTCTGCATAAGCAACATCATTCATTTGTTCGTGTATAACACAGGCACCTTTAATACATTTTTCCGCAGTGGAGACAAACCAATCCAGCTTATCCATGTTTTCTATTACGTCTCTATTTTATTCTTGGTTTTAGTGATCTTGCTTCTCAAGCGAGTACGCTTAGCCAGATAATCTTCCATCTGTTGATTTTGTTCCATTTATGAGTTCCTGTTCGATAATATATCGTTCAAATCAAACAATAATTTCGGACATAAAATCGAATCACAACTGATCTACAGTGCAATCATTTGCGTACGTCAATATTATATGACACTTCAAATAATTTCAGAAAGAGTTAAGCCCTAGTCAGAGAAGTCAACACACATATAACACAATAATTGCGGCCGGAAACGATGACCAAGCAATCCCCAATATTGTAATACAAATTCCAGGAATCAACATTTGGCGTTCAAATGTCATGGAAAGTTCAAACGTGATTTAAATAAAAACATGGATCAATATAATACTGCGTCAACTGGGACAATTATGAGGCCGGAAGGCCTCATCATTGTTGACTACAGAAAACTTTAATTGCAGTTCATCGATCTTCCTTTTGATTTTCATGTCAAATCTACAATATCGATCTTTCTTGAGTTAGGTTGAGGAAGTTATTAATCATTTTCCTCCACTAAACAATATTTCAAATTGTCATTTATAGTCGACTCGTTACTTGTTTAAAAGTATATACTACTAGCCAGCCAAGCTAGTGTGGTATAGACCACTTCTCAAATTGATGATGGAAACCTTTTTTTACTCTCAGCAGAACCGCAAAAGGGAAAAAACTATACCGGCTGCTTGGCGGTTTTAATTGGCGTATTGCAACCCTTTTCAAAAATTAAATCTCTCAAAATAAACACATGAATAGATTGGAAATTAATAAACGCCCGTTGTTTATCCAATCCCTCCCTGCTGCCACTTCAAAGAAAGTATATCTTGATAAATAAGTCCTATTTTTTGAAATCGGGGAACGCACAAATTGTTTTATAGACTGACTTTTGCAATATTTAAACAATTTGTGTCTTCATAAATGCTACTTCAATTTTACAGCCTGATTATCTATCGATGTGGTAATTTTTCTACCTCAAAAATAGTACAGGAACCTATTAACAAGACTTGGTCTCATCCAAATTTGAAAGAATTTTTATATATCAAAATGGATGACAAATTGCTTTGTCTCATACTATCGAGGAAAGCACAGATTATCTTGAGGATCAAACTTTTGCCCCCCCAAAAAATGCTTCCCAGTGATGCTACTTAATTGTTTGTTTACTTCAAATCGAAAGCGACTTGAAAAACACGTATTGCATTTATAATTAATTTTTCCATTGAACGTAGGTTATCATTCCTATCCGCTTCCAAGGACCAGTATGTTATGTGGTTCTTTATTTGTTCATCATAGATATTTGCTCCCACATGTCAATATATTTTTCATACATTGAAGCAAAATATTCGAACACATAGATTTGATTTTATATCATAAACAATTACCTTCCTCATAGCATTCCCTATTAACTGGTACAACACCATGAAATTCAGACTGAGGTTGTCGTAGCTATTTCTTATATATCTTATTTTGGTTTGAGCATTTCACGGTTGTTTTGCCGGCCCGTCATCTTGGACTGTAAGTCAGAATAGTAGCTATGGCTGACTAGACTTCTACATGGCTTTCAACCCACATCAATATTACTCTAACTACCGATATAACTACACATTTTAAACAATTTCTAGGCAAGCGGTATCTTAAATTTTAGGCCGAACGTTTTGAAGGTAATTCTTGGTGGTATCGTATGCTTGGTTTTCTTCTTCCCCATCGTGTAGAAATAATATTAGCACGACCACCTACACTTGTCAATGACAGAGTGAGCCTGCGAGCCGCCATTTTGCCTCCAGGCAGAGAACTGGCGCCTTTCCCTTCGGAAATCACTATCGCGCGGTGGGAATATACACATCTACTATAAACCGAGCAAAAGTTTACTTTAACATTTTTAGTTATTACATCCTTGTTAACTGAACTAAATCAGATATTTCATTAATCGTGATGTTGTGATTCCTTTCAACGTTATTTTAAGTAAACCATAAGTTGTCAATAAAAACAGTACAATAGCAGACAGTTCTGAAAAGACAGACGCCGTTGAGCTCAAAAGGGGACAGTGATGATGGAGAAAGGGAAGGGGGCGGTGTGATGATGCATGCCGCACCTGCCTGCCTCCCGCCTAGACGCGATACACGCGACTGCCCTGTGAACATTACCGGCCTTTCATGTACAGTAGCGGAAGAAAATTTTTTATGATTAAATATTAAGAAAAATCTTTAATGATAATTTCCCGCTCGATATTTGAACTCATTGGAAATTTTTGTGATATTATCCATATGAAGTTAAATTGCACGTAGGAAAAGTCTAGTTTGGTTTTTCGGTTATAGACAAACCATAACGAATTTCCTTTAGCTACTGTTCGTTTACAAAAAGGACGCTTATCCTGAGAAAGGCATGTGGGATATATATTTCCACACATGTTGGAACGACTGTTGCCTGGACGACTGATGCCTGGACGACTGATTCAGAGACGACTGAAGCTAGGAACACTTATGCTGGGACGACTGATGCTGGTACGACTGATGTTGGGGCAACTGATGCTGGGACGACTGATGCTGGGACGACTGATGTTGGGACAACTGATGCTGGGACAACTGAAGCTAGGACGACTGATGCTGGAACCATTCATGCTGAGACGACTGATTCAGTAACCACTCAAGCTGGGATGACTGATACTGGGACCACTCATGCTGGGACCGCTTATGCTGCGGGATGACTGATACTGGGACCAATCATGCTGGGACCGCTGATGCTGGGACGACTGGTGCTGAGGTGATTGATGCTGGGACAACTGATGCTGGGACGACTGAGGCTAGGACGACGGATGCCGGACGACTGACACTTAGACGATTGATGCTAGGACGAATGATGCAGGGACCCTCACGATGGGACGACTGATGCCGCGTTTTCAGATTGGAAGTGCTTGTCTCTACGTCATAGCTTTATAACAACCTTCTAGGGAGCCTTTCACTTATTCGGAACGAGATGTTTGTATTTCCTTGCGGCATTGTGGTTTCGAGCAAAACTGTCGTCTGCACTGAACTTGTAGATTATATTTTCTTAATTTGTATCTAAGGACCCATGTAAGTGTCGTGTATTTGATCACGTTCTTGCTATTTACTTTTTTTTCCGATTTGAAGTAAACAGTTAAGCAATTGAATGAAGGCCAGCTGAAAAGGGCGTTCACTGTTCCAGCTGCTCTGGCTAGTTGTAACGGTAAAGAAGGCCAGCTCACAATGGCGGTTATTGTTTCGGCAAGTGCAGGAGAGTGCGACGGAGTTGCAGCGCGTGAGCAGGGGAGAGGCCATGGTTAAAGAGACACTGCCATCAATGGAGAGTTGATGGAGTAGTTCTGAGTGCAGAATTGAGAGTCCATTACTGTAGAATGCGGTGGAACGGTTGTGCGCGTGCGAGGGAGAGTAAGGGTTCAAGGACCATTGCCGTCAATGGAGAGTGGAGTGCGGTGGAGCGGTAGTGCGCGCGCAAGGGAGAGTAAGGGTTCAAGGACCATTGCCGTCAATGGAGAGTGGAGTGCGGTGGAGCGGTAGTGCGCGCAAGGGAGAGTAAGGGTTCAAGGACCATTGCCGTTAATGGAGAGTAGAGTGCGGTGGAGCAGTAGTGCGCGCGCGAGGGAGAGTGCGGGTTCAAGGACCAATTGCCGTCAATGGAGAGTGGAGTGCGGTGGAGCACTCTCCATTATTGAAGAGCCACTGCCATCAGTTGGGAGTGCAGCTGCGATGCGAAGCGTTTGCAAGGTCGAGTCCTTGGTAAAGAGAACCTCTGTTATCGATGGAGAGGGCGGTGGAGTTGCAGTGCGAACGCATCGAGAGTTTAGGGATGAAGAGTCGCTCCCTCTAATGAAGCGAGGCGGAGCTGCTGACCGTGCAGGATTAAAGAGCCACTGTCATCAATAAAATGTGCGTCGGAGCTTCAGTGCATGCCAGGAGGAGAGTCCAGGGTTAACGAGCCACTGCTATCAATGAAGAGTGCTGCGGAGCTTCAGTGCATGCCAGGAGGAGAGTTCAGGGTTAACGAGCCACTGCTATCAATGAAGAGTGCTGCGGAGCTTCAGTGCATGCCAGGAGGAGAGTTCAGGGTTAACGAGCCACTGCTATCAATGAAGAGTGCTGCGGAGCTTCAGTGCATGCCAGGAGGAGAGTTCAGGGTTAACGAGCCACTGCTATCAATGAAGAGTGCTGCGGAGCTTCAGTGCATGCCAGGAGGAGAGTTCAGGGTTAACGAGCCACTGCTATCAATGAAGAGTGCTGCGGAGCTGCATTGCGTGTGTAGAGAAGAGTTCAGGGTTAAAAAACCACAACCGTCAGTGAAAAATGCTCTAGTGCTGCATTTCGTGCTCAGAGGAGAGTCTAGGTTAGAGAACCACTGCGGTTGAGCTACAGTGCGTACGCAGGGGAGTTTTTAGGTATAAAGACCATTTCAATAAGTGGAGAGTGCGGTGGAGCTGCAGTACGTGCGCAGAGAAGAGTTCAGAGTTATTGAACCACTTTCTTCCTTGAAAAGTACTGCGGAGCTGTAGTGCCGTGCGCAGAGGAGAATATTGGGTTAATGAACCACAGTCACCTGTAGATAAGATAATGGTGCTGCAGTACGTGTGCAGGGGAGAACCCTAAGGTTAAAAAACGACAATATTGGGTTAATGAACCCCCTGCCATCAGTAGAGAAGATAATGGTGCTGCAGTACGTGTGCAGGGGAGAAGCCTGGGGTAAAAAAACACAGATCGTGTTAATGAGTGGAGAGTGCAGTGGAGCTGCAGTGCGGGCGCAGTGAAGAGCCCCGGGTTAAAGTGCCCCTGTCATCAGTAGAGAGTGTGGTAGAGCAGCACTGTGTGATCAGTAGCGAGTGTGGTAGAGCAGCACTGTGTCATCAGTAGAGAGTGTGGTAGAGCAGCACTGTGTGATCAAAAAATAGTGAGTAGGGTACGAAATTCAAATGTATACTGTGTTGTACACCCTGGTTCGGTTTGATACGGCGGGGTAGTCGCTCCGTAACGTTATGTTGAGTGCAGCTGGATATATTTGCTGGCTCCGTTGCGAGCATATTGTTGGAACCTTCCTACCCAAACTAATCTTACTTAGGAGCAAGTTTTTCTAACCCGCGGGGCAAAAATACATGTTTCTAACCTGCGGGGCAAATGTATGTACTATTCTATGGTACCTAGTTGTAACCAGCGGAGCAAACGTACGTATTATCCTATGGTAAATAGTTGTAATCCGCTGGGCTAACGTACGTGTTATTAATTATATATTGACTACCCCATGGTATCAAACTACCCCACTATATCCACCATGGTATCAAACTACCTCATCATATCCACCATGGTATCAAACTACCACATCATATCCACCGTGGTATCAAACTACCCCACCATATTCACCATGGTATCAAACTACCCCACCATATCAACCATGTTATCAAACTACTCCACCATATCCACCATGGTATCAAACTACCCCACCATATCAACCATGGTATCAAACTACCCCACCATATAAACCATGGTATCAAACTACCCCACCATGTCCACCATTGTGTCAAACTACCCCACCATATCCACCATGGTATCAAACTACCCCATCATATCCACCGTGGTATCAAACTACTCCACCATATCCACCATGGTATCAAACTACCCCATCATATCCACCATGATATCAAACTACCCCACCATATCCACCATGGTATCAAACTACCCCACCATATCCACCGTGGTATCCGAAATGATCTCGTATCTTACAGAAAATATTTCAGGGTTGAAGAGACACAGTCATCAGTGGAGAGTGCGATAGAGCAGAAGTGTGTGCGCTGAGAAGAATCCATGGTTAACTAACCAGTGCCGTCAGTAGAGAGTTGCGGTGGAGCTGCTGTACGTGATGAACAGAGGAGAGTCCACGGTTAACAAACCATTGCCGTCTGTGGAGAGTTGCGGTGGAGCTGCTGTACGTGATCAACAGAGGAGAGTCCATGGTTAACTAACCAGTGCCGTCAGTGGAGAGTTGCGGTGGAGCTACTGTACGTGAACAGAGGAGAGTCCTTGGTTAACTAACCATTGCCGTCAGTGGAGAGTTGTGGTGGAGCTGTTGTACGTGATGAACAGAGGAGAGTCCTTGGTTAACTAACCAGTGCCGTCAGTGGAGAGTTGCGGTGGAGCTGCTGTACGTGATGAACAGAGGAGAGTCTTTGGTTAACTAACCATTGCCGTCAGTGGAGAGTTGCGGTGGAGCTGTTGTACGTGATGAACAGAGGAGAGTCCGTGGTTAACTAACCATTGCCGTCAGTGGAGAGTTGCGGTGGAGCTACTGTACGTGATGAACAGAGGAGAGTC